>JAPYYS010000850.1:0-80553 GCA_030522525.1 Campopleginae sp. 14b | reverse complement strand
TTTAATTCCATACTTTTTAATCGAATGGACCTACTTTTTCACGTGGATTCCGAACCACAGGGAGTACACAGTTTTGTGGAAGCACTTGGAAAAATTTCACTGCTGTCGGCGGGGATCGAACCCGGGCTCGCTGAGTGTGAGCCGGGCACGTTACCACTGTGCCACTGCCTCCCAACTAGGAATTATAAGTAGTAGTAAGTAGTGGAGTTCTACATGCACACCCTTTCGGATTTTTACATGGTTCTATTTTTTCCTCAACTATTATTATTCCATATGTATTTTTTCAAATTATTCCATACTCTACTCGTTAGACCTAAATTTTTACGTTGGTTCCGAACCACACTTGGAATAATAATATAATATAAAGCGAAGAATGTTATTGAAAAAGTATATGCGATTGTTAACAGCTGGTACGGAGCAGTGGACAAGATGGCACGAGCGCAATACCTCGGAGCGATAGCTCGGGCGCCGCATCTCTGCTGCTGCTTTCGTAACTCCTTCGATATGCTGTATATACAGCGAGCAGGTATATGCTGGATGCGGCGGGGATACGGCTCGGTACGCGGCGAGCTGTAATGGTATAAACTAAGGTCGTTTCGTTTTACGCGCGCATCATGGAAGAGCTTTCTCTTGCTTGCAATTATACGAATTATATTACGCGCAATGTCAATCGCAATTTGTATTGCAGAGTTGTCGCCGTCGTTGTCGTCGTCGCGGCGTGGCTTCGTCGATCAAGGAATCATGGAACGACGACCTTTAAAATTGTTTTTCTGTTTTTATCCATCGCGACGCGCCCCGCGTCCGTCTGATTCCGCTCTTTCTTTTTGCAGCAGGGTACACGACGATGCGACGACGATACCACGCACGTTATGCGATGCAAATCGCGTCGTCTTTTCGTTCTATCAACTTTATTCATTATTTCTATTTATAAACAACATCATACATAGATTTTTCAATATTTCGCCAACGCATTCGTTGCTGCTGCATCGATCAATGCAATTCTCCAAGCGGTAGGCTTTCCTTAATTAAAGGTCACTTGAATCGGAAACTTAGTATTTGCGATAAGGTCACTCGTTTGAAACACACGATAATACATTATATATACATATTATTTTGTAGGCAGGCAGTGGCACAGTGGTAACGTGCCCGGCTCACACTCAGCGAGCCCGGGTTCGATCCCCGCCGACAGCAATGAAATTTTTCTGTTTCCAAAAAACTGTAGCCCCTGTGGTTCGGAATCCTCGTGGATGAGTAGCTCCATTCGAGTTAAAAAGTATTGGAATTGAAAAGACGAGTGGAATAATGTAAAATGATGGGAAAAAATCTCGAAACATGTAAAAAACCAAGAAGAGTATGCATGGAAAACTCCATTACTTAACTTACTGCATATATTACTTCGTTCGAATATCAGACAGGAATTGTTGCATTATTCTCATTGATTATTTACGAGGACAATATGAAGTTCTGTTGGTTCAATCGCGCCAACAGACATATGTGACGTACTATTGGCCACCGCGCCTCCGCGATCGCGACGCCCAGTTATTTCGCGTCGTCAAACTTTGCGGTTACGCTCGACTAATAAAATAAAGCCCGCGCGCGATGTAATCTGACGTTGAATTGTTGCTGTTATTCGCCAACTGGACAACCCATATCCTGTACGTATACAAACAAAGAAAATGTTTACAAGCATACGTAGTTTTGAAAGAAATATGACGTGTGTGTATAACACGGCCCACATGCACCGAGACTCGCACGAGCGAGAGCAGCAGCGTAGACATTTAACGAGAGCTCGTAACGAACGAAAGTTGCTCAAGTTTCGTGCAAACAAGTGCTTCGTGTATTTATTTTATATTTATCTATATGCCGCTATGTGTTAATTTTCCCGTAACCGCGCAAATAATCGCTCTGCATATATTGCGCAAAAGGATCAATTATAGATGGACCGCGCGAGAACACGTGTGTTACAGACACGCGCGTTGAGATTGCCATTCGCATGCGATATTCCAATCCAAAATACGTTCTAAATAAATTATTAAGGACAACAATTCGAACGTATATGCGCTGTCACTTCAAAGTGACAAAAATGCAGCGAATGACGAAGTAAAACTTTTTTATTAATTTATAAACCGCAAATAAATCGGATCGTATGAATTTAATTATGCATATATGAATCGCGTACGGGCAATAATTTAACCCTTCGTGGTCACACTTCCGCCACCGGTCTCGGTGGTCACACTGGGTCGATTGTAATACCCGGTCTATTTGCGAACCCGTGTTGTGACCAATCCATCGGAAAATTCTCAAAAAATTACTGAACAACCCTTGGACATTCTAGTTTAGATACGAAAAGCTTTCCTGAAAGAAATCCAAGGCTAATATATTTTTTTTAAATGCAAAATGAAAAAAAAAAGGGAAAAAAAGTTTTTTCACTAAAATAATCGTCGCTTCGTGGATTTTCAATATTTTTGCCTAAAATTTGTACCTGATTTTATCAGATCTGGTTCTTTTGTGAAAAAAATAGTAAGATAGCGCGCGTTTGGAAAAACATATTAATTTCGTTATTGAAAGCGGGTTGATTTCAAAGTGGATGTTAGAGATTTGGCGTTAGTGGCGGTAATACTTGTCGCCGTCAACGCGCAATGGACACTACAAACTGTCGTTAGATGACGAATACACCCCCACCATTACCGGGAACTAGGAGGTATTTACGTCACAAGTTGGTCACTGGGTGGATTCTACCCACAGTGACCACGAAGGGTTACAAAACGAAATTATACCAACGGAAAGACTGAGGTTATATTTTTTCCTATGGGGATAAAGTAGAAATCCCCTCGTGTCCGAATAGTTGAGACAATCAGCATCAACAAATGATCAAGCAGAACATTCAATCGGTGGCCGACCGACGCTCAGATTGCTCTCTCTATGTCGGCCACTGGCCTGTGCTTGTCCGACCGGCCCCGCCCCGCCGACAGGGCCGCTCCCTCCCGCCCTCTGTCTGTACCGCGCCGGACCGCGCGAGGCGCGAACGCGAGCCACGTTCATGAGCAACTGTGCCAAACTGCCAAGCACACGCGTAATCTGACGAACCACCGCGTATAAAACGTAAATAAACAACACGAACGAAGCCGCTGTATGCACACAAAGAGCAGAATACACTCCGAACCGATTATTGAAATTTCGTTGCATCAACTCGATATGCTTCAAATGTTCTATAACGAAAAAAAAATCCAACTATATATAATTATTATTCCCGAAATAAAGCGTGTTTGAAAAATCAACAATATGTATTATCCGTAGTCCTATACTGCACAAATCCCGATTAATCATAAAAATTTGTACATTTATGATATATGTAGTGCAGCTCCAAAAAAATCATAGGCTTATTCCGTCCAGTAATAAGTGTTTTATTATGGGTCATATATATAACTCGCAAAAATTTTATTTCATACACAAATCACAGTGCATGTTCGAGAAAAATAGGCAGAATCGAGGGATTTTCCGACATGGTTTTTATCGGAAAAATGGACATGCACGCGTAAATGAAAACGAGAAAGGGCGCGGCTATATAGTCAGCGGAAGTGCTTTGCAAAAATTTATGTCACGCGCGCAGTACCTATTGAGAGTTGAGACTCGACGTGTTGATTGCACAACTATGTAAACAAAAGCAGTGTGATTACAGAGAAGCAATCATGCGATGCACTATAGATAGCTATTCGAGTGTTTGAAACAAACAATTTTTAATTCTCCGAAATGTTTTTGACAATTGCAAGAATTATCTTTCGAGTCTCGTACGTGGGAGTGAAGAACCAATCAACGTGTGATATATGACAGCGGTATGACGTTTCCACACGTGACGTCGAAGTTAGAATATTGTGCTGATGTGCTGTTCGACGGTTCGACCCGACCGCCAGTGGTGGGCACTGGGTGGTGCGATTAGACGCGTCTGCGACCTGCGTCTAGTATCTTTTGTTAACGCGCGCGAAGACGATCGTTATTCCGAAGCAATAAAGAATATGTTCCATTATTGTTTCATCTTCTGTATCACGACCTCGCGAATTATATTTTTTTCGTAATTATTGCGTCATAGATTTTGTTGATAGTTTTATTCGGCAATAACCCCTGCTGCTGATCCAGAGAGGCGACAGCGTCTCGACGCCCAATTTATTAAATTCAGTGTTGTCGCAATAAGATGGAAAAAGATTTATCGCTGCTGAAGAGAGTGAGCAACTTGTTCACCGAAGCAACGCTCCAGGAAATTTTGAGACAGTCGAGTGGTGAAAAAAATGTCACCGTGACAGGGTGGGCGTTCGAACCGCGAGCTGCCATCGGTGACAGTTATTTGTCGGAAGTCGACCGAATTACAGTTCATGGAGAATCTGAGGGAAAAGTCATCGATGTCAAACTGGTTGTTAAGTCGCTGCCCAAGAATATCGGTCGAAGGAAGACTTACAGAAGCACAGACTTCTTCTATAATGAGATCACCTTTTACAAAGATGTAAAGCAAGGCTGAGCTTTTTTTGGTCCGGGGAGAAAAAAGTCTTCATTTCATTTTTTCTTATACTTAAATGTTTCCGCATAGCCGCATGATAAAAATACGGAATTCGAGGAGCTCCTGAAAGGCGTGATTTCGTTTGTTACAGATAGTACCTGCGTTTGTACAATTCCTCGAATCCAAGGGTCAAAAGCACATGCTTGTGGTACCGGCTTGCCTGTCCGCATTGACCGACGGGGAAAATGATTATCTGGCTCTGCAAGATGTGAGGGAATTTGGTTATGGACCGGTTGCGCGTTTGAGTACTCTTACCCTCGAAGAAATGAAGTTTCTCATTCAGGGCATGGCCAACTTCCATGCAGTTTCATTCGCATTCAAAGATCAGAACAAAGACAAGTTTGGCAAGCTTGCCAAAAAGCTCGTCGAGACATACTTCTCCGATAAACAGTGGGATTGGTACCGCAACTTTCATGTAATGTCGAGCGTTATAAATTATCAAATAAAATAGACTATAATTATTGTGTACAATTGAGAATAACGATCGGCGCTCTTTTTGCCACCAGGCCATCTCCATACGCATCGCCAGAGACGCAATGGAAAAAGAGTATGCCGGTCATCCGGCGGAAATAAAGCTGAAAACTGGTTACGAACCGGCTAAGAAACTGTGGGATAAGAGCTCCAGCTTCTGTAATCGATGGCACGCGCCTACATCCGTCATCAACCAGGGCGATTCTTGGGCACCAAATTTTCTCATGCGGAGCGACAGAGGCGGCAGTGAGAAACAAGCGCTCTTGCTCGACTTCCAGTTGGCCAGAGTCGCTAGTCCGGTTCTCGATTTATCTTTCCTCATCTACGTCTGCGCCGACAAGGATTTGTTGGACAATCACTTTGACGAAATGTTGAAAATTTATCATTCCACGCTCTCGGACGGCATCAAAGCGCTTGGCTCCGATCCTGAGAAAATTTATCCTTGGTTCTTGTTCGAGGAGGAGGTAGGTTATCGACCAATTTTGACCTTCGACCCTCGAGTGCACCGTTCTCGACTCGTTCAACAATCTTGGCTCACCGTTCGTCCAAGACACAAATAAATTCGAATCTCGTTTTTTTTTTCTCTTAATATACTTGAGCAATGAAAAATATTGAAATGTTGGATGAATCCAACATTAATTTATTTCGGTGCAGACAAGAGAGAGTTTCGGTCCGTTGAATAAAGGAAAGAATCATTTGTTCAATAGGTGAAGGAGCAATGGATTCACGGGATGAATTTCGCGATCGAAGCAATACCGTTCAGTATGTTGGACGAAACAGAAGCTTTCGATCTCGATGTAATAAAAGGGGATGAAGCTGTTGATATTGCTGACATATGGCAAGTTCAGAACATCAAAACAGCCGAAGGTAGACATCGTCTGGCCGATGTGATCGTCCACTGTTATTCACGAGGATTCATGTAATGACAACGAGACAGCGGACCAAACCTAGATATCGATTTTTTCTACCACTTTTCAAATGAAGAAAAAATTTCGAAATTGTATCAATGGAGGCGGGGCTCGGCAAAAATCCAATAACGGAGAGGCTCTTTCCGGAACGGGCAACTATTTGTCTTGGCTCTTAGGGTGGTCCAGAAATAAAAAGGGAACAGAATGATCACAATCGTTTATCATGCCAGACGGATGAATTTCTCTCATGAGAATTAATATAAACGATACTATATTTGTATAATCTTACAACAAGATAGATATCATTGAGAATATAATTTGTGTCGATAAAAAATGTCGCAGTGCCTCGCGGCGTGTTGCGCTGTTTTTTGCCGCGCTCATAGCTCATACGTTCGAAGATACGGCGGTCGTTGAAATGTTCATGTCCGAGTATTACGAGTGTGCCCTCCCCAAAGCTAATCCGCTCACGTCAAACACCGTAGTGTCGTCTTCGTCGTCCTCGTCCAACGGCAAAGGCCGCATTTCTATGTCTTGCTTGTGCGCCAATATTCCATACTTTCTAATCATTTGAGGTCGTTGCTTGTTTACTCCAAAACTTCGAAATACCATGTACGCTAATGCTATGACGCTCAATCCTCCCAGGACGTATAAGCCTCGCAATAAAGCTCCTGCATTCACCGTCGGTTGTTGATGTCCAATTATGCTCGGCTGTTGAAACAATAACCAACTTTGATCATTCACGATTTAGCTCGGCCCAACACTTTTTACTGCCCCATTTTCATCAATTAATCCTCCGAGCGCATACCACATACTTTTTACCCAAACAATTTATTTTCACCGATTGTTCGCCATTAAATTGTCGCTTTCAGCCAAAAATAAATTTCGACCCGATAAAATATATTTACCAGATTGGTTGCTCGGAACGAGCTAATTAGTACTCGGAGGAAGTACCGAATCATTGTCTTTATTCGCAAAAAACTGATGTTATTTTTTTTTTTTTTCCATGGGGTTTCAAAGATACAAGTTTAAATATTATCTCTAACAATTATTGAATTTTCCTTTGGTGTTGTTCGTTCAGATATTTTAGTGTTTTGTTTGACAAATTTTGGAGATCCAAATTTCTTGATACTTTCGATTTTTCTGAAGCGGGAGTAATTTTAACATGAGAAAATGAAAACTTGAATCGGAAGAGCGACTCGCAATGGGAGTAAAGCGTTGAAAACGTACCTCGGACGACGACAACGTATGTTCAATCGATTTGTTGTGAATAAGAGAAGTCGTTACTTTCGACTTAGAGGTTATGTTGTTGCCGGTTTGTTGTTCGGTTGTCGCTAATTTATTAGTGACATTTTGATTGAGTTCAATAACACCTTTGCCAACACCGGCAAGCGGCTTCTCTTCTTGCAACTTTGTTCCATTGCTAGCGACAGTTTCCTTGGGGTTTGAACTTTCAACACAAATCGTCGAACGCGTGAGGCACAAAACACACGTTGCAACGAAAAATAACAACGAACTGCGAGTCCTCCGCATGTTGCAACGTTCCATTTACCCGTAAATCTTCATATGGCTCGTTTTTGTTTGATTACAATATGACAGTCGGTCTGTCAACCATCGAAGCTCATAGATATCGATATCTACGAATATATGCGCGTTTTGATGTATTGTTTCAATGAAATTCCACTGAATGCTGTATCGTCATGTTTGCTTTTTTGCCACCTCGTCTGCCGAAACTGTAATGCGTAATACGGTGTATTTGTAAAATTTTGTTGTGATGGCACACTACTGCAAACTCTGCAGCAAAACAATCTGGTCGCGCAGTGGTGCTGCGTGCTTCCCGCTCCCGCCCCCGCCCGCCACTACGTCGATGCGTCACAGAGTCAACAAAAATTCTCAGATCTCCACGTCATATTTTAAAACGACCGGAGGTCCGTTCTCACTAATATGAACTTTGCAACGAATCAATATTGATCGAACAACAGAATATTGCAGCTGCTGCAGCTGCTGGAATATATTTTCATTTATCATACATTACAAATATCAACAATGTAGTATTGGGACCAAAGCAGCGTGACCTTGGATCTTTAGATCCAAATCGCGATCGTCGATCAAGTAAACAATGCTCGAAATCTATAATTACAACAGTTGGTAAAGCGAGCGTTGTTTTTCTCCGCAAAAAGAAAACACAGTCGCGGGATGAAATGCGGTGGTGGTGTTGTTGTTTTTCAGTGGAAGTAGAATCGTGAATTTGGCAACGTTTTGTCATTTGTTTGGCCGTCCGTCGACACCATATCTCGTTGCCCTCGGCTTCGAGAAAAGTTTTGTTATAAACAATGAACGTTCCGGTTAAATTGAAAAACAAAGAAAGCCATCAAACTGCTAGAAGACTCATTGTTGTTATGTCGCGAAGACAATTTAGTCAACGTTATCCATATTGCAAACACGAGTATAGCGGTGCAAGCAATGACTTTGAGGAACTCTTTTTTCCAGAGAATGGTAAGTTTTTCGTGCAACCACATTGCGTGCTAGTATAAAAACTTTGATAAAAAGCTTTCGTATTTGCCTACTGCTGAGACAAAAAACTGGCGTTACAAAATGTCGATGGCAATCAAAATGAATCGTTATTATTTCATATGTATACTGTCAGGGATTTCCGATTTTTTTTCCCTTTTCGTTACTTTTTTTTTCAAATGACAACACGGATCATAAATTTAATAAACCTACACAATATTTGTCATTTTTCTGTTGAAACATTTCATAACACTCGCGGTTTTTCCCGCCCACAGCGCTGCTGTCAGGCTGAAACTTCAAACGTATCGCACCACTCTTAGGCTTAATAATTTTTGTTTACGAGATTAAAATGATCGAGTTAGCCTCAATAAACGTTCTATGGTTATATTCAACATTCATATCGCGGCCGGATCGAGCAACTTGGGGAATTTAATAATTTGATCTTGATAAACGCGCAAATAAGTCCAAAGACAAATTTACCCGTTGGCCGCGTGAGGACATTGCTCGTCAGATGGCGCAGTAATTAAATCGAGGCTGATAGAAAAAGTAGTTCCCTGCAGCCGACGAAAAATAGCAGTAGACGATGTATCAAAAGTCTTTCCTCGTTGTCGTGGTAGTCGACGCATTACATTGTAACCGATATAAAAGCGCAAAGCTTGATTAAAGTAATCGAAATAAAGAAGAATCCGGTTAGAAAAATGAAAAGTAGTGTTGTTGTGAAGTGTAGCGGCGGTGGCGGCGGCGGCGGCGATATATGGGAAGGTGCGAGTACGAGAAAGTAGTGACGCGGTCAGTGATGCCGTAGCCAAGGAGACGGTAGAGCCAAGCAGACAAAACTACGGGTGACACTTAAAACCGGTCGTCGACAACGAAATTATAAATAAAGTTACTCGCACAAGTCGTATTTTCCTAGCGTCCTCGTTAATCTCATGTGCGCTAAAGATTTTTTTTTTATCGCCGTCAGAAGGAGCAATTTTTTTTTTCCGCTCGTGGTTTTCCCGGTGAGGCAGGGCCGGCACCAAGTAAAAGTCAACAGTGATTGGGGCGACACATTGTAGTGGGCCGGTGGGGGAGGGGGGCCCGAAATCGACGGCCGTCGATCCATCAACGAGCTAATTTTTCTTACAACTCGTTAAATTTCCCATTGATGAAGACAGGTGAGCAGCGAAATTCCGATAACAACATTTTTTCATTACCATTACCTTTCCGATCCTGCGTTCATTCCTCTCTTGCTCCTTATTTCAACTTTCCCCGATGAAAAATCTCTTTCCTGCCGCCGCCGCCGCTGCCTTCCTATATTCCGCACTTTTTTATTCTCGCAGCCTGTTATGCTCAACCAAAAAACCAATTTCGCAAGAATACGACCAAATTTCGTAAAACGTTAATCCAATTTTCTTGTATCTACCGAATCTCTCGTTTCAAGCCAAACAGAGCGTACCAAATTACAGTTGGAATCCTCTGTGTTCCTTCTGTATATAATTTACCGCGGGCCTCTTGGCGGCCAAATTCTTAAAAACACTAAAAGAAGCTTCTACAGTATTTTTTCCAAGGTTTACCCCGACTTTTGGGTAGCGCAAACTCAGGCCTCCAAAAATAATTGGGCAAAGCGTTTCTTACAAAACTTAATAGGATTTTTATGAAAATAATGTTATCGTACCGGTCGTTTGGCGTCCTGGCATTAATTTGTTTCTTGCAAAACCTCACTATTTTTATCCAGTAAATATTCAGGTTTTTCAATATTTTACAACATCATGAAACTTTGTTTTATGTCAAAATTTGAATTTTAGCCGGTGGTAAAAAACAAAATGGAAATTTGAATTTTTTGCACGCAAGTAATCGGTAAAGTAACTTTTTGCAGGCAAATTATTTTGGGCAAATTGGGCATTGGGCAGAAAATGTTCTTTCCGACATAAAGTCTATCTTTTCAGATTAACACTTTCATATATTTTTCTTTAGATATATCTTGGCAGAGCAAAATTTAATTATTACCACCGAGACCCATTACGCACGGTCGCTCAGAACGGAATTGAGAGAATTGTGATTATGTTGGAGTAGCAGGGGAGACTGCCTTTAGCCGGGTTCGTCGAGTGATGAGCGGGCAAATGATTTTGAATGGGAAAGTAAAATTAAGGCTCATAGAATATTGGCAGATAACTTTTCAGGCCTCGTGTCGTACACTCTGCATTTATTATTTTCTGCTTCATCAAGTTCATGAAAAATTGGCCAATTATTTCATCAACTTTATAGAGCCGGAGTGCTTTGTATTATAAAACCAAGAAATTCCATACCGGCCGAAAGATCACGGACAGCAAATGTTTTTATCAAATGAAAGTTTGTTAGACAGGAATGAAAAATACTTCCTATTGATTTTTTCAATCCAACCATTTGGCAGATTCAACTTATAAGTTGTTTGAAAAGATTCTCTAAGGTGTGGCAGGCAATCGCAGACACAAAAGGAAAATGGTTTGGTGTATTCCATCGATGCGGCTATCCCGCCGAGCGTAAATATCAAGAGCTAGATGAAAAGGGTAACATTGTCAAAAATGAGGCACTAATTAACTGCATCGGCCTCTGATTACATAGAAAGACGCTAAATAAATGGCAGCGAAGTTTGCAACCCCAAATTTTGTGTGGGAATTCGGAAAAAAGATGATCTTATTGTCGCGACCCTCAATATTGAATAAAGATCCTGAGCTAGGCTGAAAACGAAAAAATTCAACGCGACTTGATTAACAAAGGGCTGGTCAAATTCCGGCTATACCGACGTGGTCTTGTACGAAAAAGTACGAAAAAATCACGCAGCCGTTTCTATTCAGTCGAATCGACGACGCGTCGAAACGCAGTTGATGGATATACACAATAGAAATTCCGTATTGATAAAGGACAAATGTCGTTACTGTAGGATTTAGGAATTCTCCTTTATAGCAAGTCTGCAGATATCTCTTAAATAGTATCCTGTAATCCGAAGGATTAGGCACGTGCCGATTTTCCCATGCGAGTAGCGAAGTAAAATGAACCAACGAGCTACAAAAATTTAATTGTGTCGTATCGTTCAAGGGCAACCAAAATTCTTTCTTTTCTTCAGCCGTTGGGCCTAAAATTCATACGCGCAGTAGCTTTTCTATAATTGCAGGAAATATGCTTTTATACCTCACCTGAACATTAATTCCTCACAAAAATCGAGGACGAAAAAGTGACGAATCATTTGTATTTTTTAATTTTATTTTCTCATTTCGTGGCATTGCGTCGATGCAAACTTCAGGCTCTCATAAAACACACAATGTCAAAACAACCTCCGAAGGTCGTCGCGGACACAGCAAAAATAGAATTGCGTAAAGTTTCAAGCGTCGCGCGAAAAATTACAATTTTGTCGTCATAATAGATACAAAAAACAAACAAATGAAATTTCGTTGAAAAAACTCGAAATTTTAAATCTACCCGAGAAATAATATTAAGCATTTTGTCGAAATAGGTCCGGATTTTCGTTTTCCATATCACGAGAAACAAGCACTTGTATTTTTTGACCAGCACATGTGGACACGAGCATAAGGCAGCAGCAGCAGCAACAGCAGATAATAAAGGGATGGGACAGTGCCACGCGACATGCTGCAGATTCGAAGGGCGGGTGGGGCGGAGAGAGAAAAAAATATGCAGGGAAGTCGAGGTGTAGATATAGCGTCTGCTGCCTGCACAACAGAGTACCAGGCACCAGCCATGCATAACACACACGACCGGGGCCAGGTGCACCTTCACCTTCGGACATGCTTCTCGACTTTGCAGCTTTCCACCATATTACCAACAACAACCACCACCACCATCACCGCCTTCTTTCAGTTTCTTTCTAACGTTTGTACGTGTATCAAGTGTCTCTTTCAGCATCAAAACTTTTTTTATTCTTTTGCTAGCTTTGAGTTTCTTTACTTTTTTAAATCCGTGTCCAATTTGCAGTTCTGTTGAGAATATTCATGAGGCTCTTGACCTTTTTGGCGGGAAATTCGAGCTCTCGAGAAACAAACCGTATACGTGAGCAAAAAGTTTCGAATTTCTCTCTACACCTATACACTTTTGGCATGAGTTTTTTTTTTTTTTTAAATTTTTTTTTCATTAAAAAATTATTTATTTTTTTTATTTTCCAATTGGCCCGACAAATAAAAGTTATGACCATTTTAACTCAATGATTTTGTCGTTGATCCCTTTAAATGCGGACAAATTTCTTTTTTTCATTGCTCTAAGAGTTCTCGTCTATGAGCCCACAAATAAACAAATTATTTAGACTTTGCGATGCATCAAGTTAATGGCAGATAGAAAGAAAAAAAACTCTTTGTGCCTACGAGTTCTGAGACGAATTCAAAGTTCAACACTATTGGGTGTACATAATGAATGGGGGTGTAATCGTCATCTAACGACAGTTTGTAGTGTCCATTGCGCGTTGGCTGCGATAAGTATTACCGCCGCTAACGCTAAATCTCTAACATCCACTTTGAAATCAACCCACTTTCAATAACGGAATTAATATTTTTTTCAGAGCGCGTGCCATTTTACTATTTTTTTCACAAAAGCACCAGATCTGATAAATATCAGGTCCAAATTTCAGGCAAAAATATTGAAAATCCACGAAGTGACGATTATTTTAGTGAAAAAACTTTTTTTTCCCGTTTATTTTTTTCATTTTGCATTTAAAAAAATATATTAGCCTTGGATTTCTTTTAGGAAAGTTTTTCGTATCTAAACTAGAATGTCCAAGGGTTGTTCAGTAATTTTTTGAGAATTTTGGGGCCGATAGATTGGTCACAATCGAAAATGGACTGGGTAGAATCAACCCAGTGAGACCACCGAGATCGGTGGCGTAAGTGTGACCACGAAGGGTTGAATTTTATTTTCATTGAAAAAAAAAAAACTCGTTCCAATTCCCCGAATATTAGTTTTTCTGAATTTCTTTCTTTTGTATACATAATTTGAGAAGGCAGTGTACGCACCCTCGTTCAATATCGCGGATGATGTTGCCCTCGCTCTCGTATTACCTGCTCGCATCTTGGGTCACAACAATTATATTTCATCAATACTGGAAAAATGTCATAATATCGGGATATCAAATGACGATCCGGCCATATAGGAAACCTTTCTCGATACAGGTGATGCATGGTATTAGTTGCCCGGGCAACACCCTAGAATCAAATGAAACGTCTCTTCTCCGATTTTTGCTTCATCCAGAGAATCGCGCGGCATCTCTGAGAGTCCGAACGGCGTTCGATGCTCATAGAATCTCGAGATGTCGACAACGTTTTTTCACCTCTATTCTCCCCACAATTTACTCAACCGAATAGCGGCATGAAAATACTTGCTTGGACGTTCTTTTTTTCTTCAAAAAAAAATATTACCATTTGATTCGTAAAAATATGATACTTTAATTATTTATGAAAACCTTTCCCTTTGCCGACGAGCAAAAATTTCGCCTTAACCAAAAAATGAACCATGTTGAAGTTCGCATCGTCGAAATGGAACGAAAATCCATTATTTTTATACGCAGAGTGCCAAATTTTTAGGAAGTATCAATCAAAAATAGTGGGGAACACTTTTTTGCCATTAAAAATCTGAATTTACGAAAAAAAATGAAAAAAGTGGACTAATTATGAAAATAATGGTTGAAAAATATTTTTTTCGTCTTTTTCCAACGATGTAAACTTCAGTATCATAAAAATGACTCTATTTTTGCCACCGCACGGCCCAAAACTTGGTTCTTTATTTTTAAACGATGCGTGAATAAAATTGCAGTTAGCGAATTATTATCGATAGGATCGCGAAAAGATGAAACTCGAGTGATTGGGGGTGCTGGACGGTGCATTAGTGGTGTGCGCGCGGTGAAACTTTTCCTTGCATCGCGCGCGTTCGAGCCAAGTCCAGGGAGCTTGTCAGAGAGGGGAGCGGGGGCAGACAGCAGGAGCAAACTTGGGCAGTTGTCCTAATACCATCTAATTGCTCCGGTGATCTGCGAACCTGGCTCTTTTGTAATATATACCATCTCTATGGATTCACCGCACCAGCTCCATCTTTGTATATTATTACGTTGTACACATCGATCTCACCCTTCTCGCGTAACATATCTAGTCACGCGCTTGTGTCTCATTTTATTGTTCCCCCGGTGCTTACGCGAGCCACCAGCAGCCCCTATATACATCTAATGTTATACGCTTCTCTCCCTAAACGAGTACACTGCACTCGCGCTGTTTGGTACCTGCTGCTGCCACCCCATCCCCATAGAGGTAGAAAAAGCATTATTGATACACGTGTATATCAATACATATAGCCGGGCGCGCGCCGAGATACGACCGAGGACCGAGGGAGCAAAGCAAAAGAATATCCTTTATACGCGACTCGTCGAAGCTTGTGCGCTGCTGCCCTAAAATACTCGATTGTGCCGAAGAGAGCGAATCGAAAAGCTGCTTGTTGGTGCGGTGCTTATCGCTTTCCACGAATGCTCCAATCCTACATCTATATACTTTCCTTTGATCTATTCTCCGGACGGGAGAATTATTAAAAGCGCGCCGCCACGCGCGCACCTGCGACTATAAACATATACCACCAAAAGTCCTCGCCCTCTACCGCCCAATCTCACCCCTCTTGCTTGCTCCTTCTCGATCACCACCTTCCCACTCTCCCTTTCCCTTACAACTTATTATCCCTTTGCCATCGGCAATGTAGCCTTTTTTTAGGTTAGGATTCAACCGTTTTTTCAATAAATGGTCCATTCTTATGGACTATTTTTGTCCTCTTCTGTTGTCGTAGTTAATTCAACCCAACTACGCTTGTGACAATAATATGCGCTTATTCTTTTCTCCAACACAATAATTCGATAGCTCGACGTCTCCACAGCTGTCGTAAATAACCAACTTATTCCATGGAAAAGTAATCGCGAAATGTTTACTTTCTATCGTTCATAAGTCACTATGCACTCATGACAGTAAGTAAGTTTTTTTCGGCCTTCGTTCCTAAATTATTCTCGAGACTACTGGTCCGAATATACTCACAAAGTTAAAGAATAATAGCATTGTTACGCCGCAAGTAAAACCTTCTTCTTTATTTGACAAACTTTGCAAAATAGCTTCATTAAGAAATCCGAATTTGTTGTTGTGCGGCGCGATGCTACAAATTTCAAGGTATCAATTTACCAGTTGTATTGAGTTTGGGAAAATATAATCATCCGTCGTCGACATCCGTTGAATAGTAGTACAAAAAAAAAGCTATAATTACAAATGGTCGAGTTGCTAGAGTTTGCGGCGCAGCTAAATGTTGAGTTATCGCTTTTCTCGGTAATTATTCCACGGCGGGAAAAGATTCAATCGATTTGTGGAAACCCATTGAATCGTCGGTTTGAAAAATGTTAGGGGAATCTTATTTGTTGGACACGCGCGTTTGAATGAACTGTACGGGGGATGAAAGATTCTTCAGTGGGAGAGTCCATACGCGGGCAACATAGTAAAGACGTTATTGATATTTAGTTTGAGGCAAAGGCGGCGGGAGGAGATAGCAAGAGAGAGAGGGAAAAGGTGTAGCGTTGAGTCTATGGTATGACATAACTGTACCTGCAAATTTCAGAATCGTCCATCCAGAAACAGGGAGGTGGCGGCGATACAAGCGTTTCGGACAAGAGCGAGGGAGCTATTGCCATGACTACGACCGGAGCCCAGTACACCCTCGCAGCTTCCGCCGGGGCTGCAAATAGCGGGGGTAATGCCGTACAAGTGGGGGTCGAAGCAAAGTCTAGCGTAGTCGTTGTGACCGCTTCCAGTAACAACGGTGTACCTAACGCTCAACAGAATCAGTCTACCCGTGGTCAACAACTTATCACCGTAGTTGCCGGTCCTGATCCTTCTAGTCCAAATAATCTTCAACCTATTCAGGTTTGTTTATCCATTTTTATTTTTCCTCCGTGCAATGACAAATTGGCTTTATTTTTAAATCGATGCGCCCTCCTCTCTCATTTTCAACATTTTTAATAATTTCTCAAATTTTCGTGCAAACAATTTTACGCAATACCATTTTTTTTCACAATCGGCTCCAAGGCAGTGCGTGCGTGTGTGTGTGTGTGTGTGTGCACGCGTACGCGCGTGTGTGCTTAAATTCCGAACAGTGAGTGTAGAAAGAATTTATCATATTCCAGCATTTGATAATTAATTTTCTAATCATAAATCATAACTGATTATCGATATTTTTTGATGAGGCCATCACGCACGGAGTAACAAAATAGAAAGAAAAAAACAAAAACATTTGAATAATTATGGGGATTGTCTAGACTCGGCTTGTTAAAATACAAGTGGAAATGTTTAACTAATTTTTCCTCGAGTTGGTAATTTCACTGTTGTCGGCAATTCCATGATATAAATGCATGTTACTGAAGTTTCCAACGTTTTCATTGTCCAGATCGAATATTGGAAAATAATCACGAGCTCTGCTCAAGGGAAAACAGAACTTCGTTGCATGCCAACGATGCAAACTTCAGCATCGTTATAAATGCTGTCAATTGGTCGCGACATAACAAAGCCGCAAGTCGTGTTACTCCAATGGAAAGTAGAAAAATAGAAAAATGTCTTTGTTAACGCGTCCCAACAGTTTCAACAAAAAACGAAACGGAACGGAAGGGGGTTGTGAATAAAAGTAATATTAGACGATATATTTGAAATGAAAAAATAAATAGGATACTTGTGGTGAAAAATCAATATCCGTTATCTGTGATGAAGCAGCTCCGAAGTCTGTACACACAGGGCTGATAACGAGTTCAGGCCATCTGCTCGTACCCGTACTTGGGACGACGATTTTGCTCGAAAGTCAAATATTTCATCGTCAACTCACGGCGTTCGGTAGTCGGAGGTTTAACACACCGGTGAAAATGTCAATGGGTCAAAATCGTTGGAATACATCTTAATTATCACAAATATCATTGTAATGGAGTGTTGGATATTTATGAGTCTGAAGTTTGCATCGATGCAATGCCACGAAATAAAAAGAAAAAAAAAGGATTCGTCACATTTTTTCGAATTTTTTTTTCCTCAATTTTCCTCTCGGCTTTTTTGAACCTCACGAATGGATTCGTAAAATATTTTTTAAATGTATTTTCTTTTCATTTCGTGGCATTGCGTCGATGCAAACTTCAGGCTCATAGATATTTCGAGGCCCCTAATTGTAGCGAACTCGGTTTTTCGATAGTCGGTTAAAGTGATAAAGAATCATTTTTTTTTCGCAGTTGCTCGTCCAGGATTCATTGGAGCAAGCTGCTGATTCTTCCAATGGGTCATCGGGCACACCGCAACACGTTACAGCACAGGTCGTGGTAAATACGACGCATCAATCGGGACAGCACACTCTCGTCGATTCGGAGGCTGCCTCAACTTCGACTGGAACAATCGTCAGCGGGTCACCTCATTATATAACAGTCACAGGTATTTTATATTTTTTCTGTATTTGTGGTTCATCACGAATCGTCAACATAAATAAAAACAACATGATAACAACTTGAAGAGTTAACGAGACAAATTCATGAAATTGAATGGGGTTGATTGTTGCAGTGTCGGGTGACGGCGAGGCAGTGGGTTCCGAGTCAGTTTCACATTCAACTTATGTCCAGTATGTCGAGGGGGATGGCTCAACGTACAATCTTACGAACGGACAGATGTAAGTTTATTTTGCCGCCTCGGCCGCTCGCGTCGCCTTCGCAATCGTCTTCTCGGCCGAAAATTACATTTATTTTATTTTAAAGGACGTACCCGGTTTATGCGGTCGCTGGGGAGGCGGGAGCAATGTACACTCCCGCCTCCAGTCAGTATTACACACCAGCATCGACACCGGTCACTTACGCACAGGTAATACACAACAATTGTTGACGTGATTAATTAAATGAAATTCCAGAATCGTATAGCCGAGTTTTGGTCGGTTTGCAGGTTCAAGGCTCGAACACGACGACGGGGCAGCTTCTGACCCAGGGTAATGGCACGTACCTGATACAGCAGAGCGTCGTGGACGGTGATCCGACTGCACACGCTCTCATATCCGCTGCGGCGGCACGAGCGAGTCCTCAGACCGAAAGTGCCGTAAGTTGTCTCTTTTCTTCTTGTATCAAAAACATGATAAACATTATCTCGTGATGCTTGTTCTTCGTCCTCGTTGTATCGGTGACGTTGATGATAATCTCAATCGCATTATGCGATATATCCAATTAATTATAATATGCTTTTTGCATCGAAAAGTTCTACTTCAAGAATGATGCATGAGAACGGAAAATCGGTTTCGAGGCCAGTCGGCCAGTCGAACTTTCTATTTTGCCGATTCTCTTGGTACAATAAAGTAGAGAAGATGGATAACGGTAAAAAAAATCTGTATCACCGAGTTGCGAAATGTTGCCAAAGTTTCATTTCCGACATTCGTCATTCTTGCAGTAGAAGAATCGAGTAGACTAAAAAAAATACGCGATCGGGCCGTGTTGATGAATGAAAATTAAAAGAAAAAGAAAAAAAAACGCTATGGGATGTTTGATAGGAGGCTGTGGTTAGCGGGGGTGGAGGTGCGTACTTGATCAGCGGTAATACGGGAGGTGCTTCTATCAGCGTGGAGGAAGCTGCATCGGCGGCGAACATGACGCATGCTACTAGGGTCTCCCAGGCCACCGTAAGCCATGTCGACTCCCCATTTGTTAGCTATTTTTCTCAACTAATACCCGAGGACCGTGTAAAAATGAATATTTCAACAAAATTGCTTCATCCACGTTATATTTAACACAACGAGAATTATTAATGCTTTATGAGGACGTACTCTCGTTTATTAGACACTGGGATTTGAATGTTTAACGGACAAAAAGTTATTTTTTAAAATGCATTTTTACTCGGCCTCGTTGCGATTATTTCATTAATATTAATTACCCACGTTCGTTATTCTCGTTACATGCTGCTACATTCCTTTCGTTTTTGCTTTAGTAGCATAGCCCTGCTTTCTCTATCGAGCGTTCAATACGTTGAATACGTTGTAAGGTGCGATATCGTCGGGCGTTACAACATGTGTCATTCGAAAATGGTGGCTTGATAATTTATCGGGGGCATGCAAGCTGCACGTTCTTCTCTTTGCGAGCCAAGTTGTTATTTTTCATTTTTTCTCTCAATATAATATTTTTAGTTTGCTCATCAATGCATTAAGTCGATGATGGATCGCGTTAATTTTTATTAATCATTTTTATACGGAAATTGAGCCGATGAATTGCGTAACTTTCGTCTAATAAACTCTTGTCGGGTTGGAAAATTAAACGCTGCATTTTTTTTACGGAAGGCATGCACGAATAAACCAACTATTTATATGTATATGTGATAATATTTCGTCTTTTCGATTGGGAAAAACAATAGGTACAATGGCTACTAGAGAATTACGAGACGGCAGACGGTGTTTCTCTGCCACGATCGACTCTCTACAACCACTACTTGAGACATTGTTCCGATAACAAACTGGATCCCGTTAACGCTGCTAGTTTTGGCAAATTAATTCGCTCCGTTTTCCTTGGTTTGAGAACGAGACGATTAGGCACTCGGTGAGCAAGGATTTTATTATGTATTTCGGGTCGATTTTCATTTGGTGAAAAGCAACGAGACTGTCTGCTATAAACCTCAAGCTAGTCAGTGTAAACTCGTATTTATTGAAATATGTAACCTCCTCCGAATAAAACTCGAGCGGACGATGGGGCCGTCATTACCGAATGTTTCAGTGGAAATTCGAAATATCATTACTACGGCATACGAGTGAAACCAAGTTCGCCGTTAATGATGCTCAACGAGGACGGAACGTCGCGGCAGCAGCAGACAACGAATTCACAAACGAAACGCTTCAAGTTTGTCAATCAGAAGCAAGAATCGACCTACGAAAATAATACACAAACGAATACGAGCGTAACCGCGAATACGACCTCACCGCAGTATCATCAATATCTCGGTGAAGCTAGCGGGGCTATACCCGAATTTCCAGAAATCATTGTTGGTCACGGATCTTCCCTACCGGAGGATTGCACGCTCGAAGATATCGATACCTTCCGGAGTATTTACAGGGAACATTGCGAAGCCTTTTTGGACGCCGTTTTAAACTTTGAATTCGGTACGGTTGAGAGCCTGTGGCGCGAATTCTGGCGCAGTCAGGACAACAACAACGGTGACGAGTGCGAAGAAGAAAAATATTTGTCCAAGTACGTTGAAATTTAGATTTTTAACCTCTTATCCATTATTGCCAACATCATTTCTCTATTGGTACCCACACACACACGTAAACGGTGTCCAAGCAATTCAGCAAATGTCGCGATTTCATCGCTTTTCCTATACCCAGAGCCTCCGCTCTCTTTATAATTGTACCGTCTCTCCGGATCATTATTTATTGGATAGTAATTAATTTTTTCTCGTTACTTCGCGGGGCTAGAGATAGCGAAGCTAACCTATTTTCGTTTATATTTTTTCAGAACAAAACTTTATCAGATGTGCAAATGCGGGGAGGTGCAAGATTTTATTAGGACCGTAGATTACACATTCTATCAGAATCTCGTTGAAGTATTGATGCCCGACGTACTTCGGCCAATACCGAGTAAGTATTTCAATGATTTTCATTCACCCACTCGTAAAAACACAAACTCCAATATTTCCTGACGTAAAATAAAAAGTTTACTCACAACTTGATAACTAGTTTTTTCATTCACTTTTTGATATCGAATTAGAATCGAAAAACATTGACAGTGCACTTGCCGACTTGTTAGCTCGCTGAAAAATATGCGAAAATTCCTGAAATTTTTGGCGAATTTTCGGATAATTTAAAATTTCCCTTCATCGTACGAACGAATAATTGGTTTTTACAACGGTTTTTCCAAGATTTAGCCGAATTTGAAGACGTTCGAACCTTTTAAACAATGTAGAATTTGGTTCATTAAACGAATCGATTAAAAAATATGTATATAAAAACCCACACGCACACACATTTTCAGGTTCTTTAACACAGTCTATCAGGAATTTCGCTAAAGGTCTCGAATCATGGCTGACCGCTGCTATGAACGATTGTCCCGAGGAAATGATGCAAATTAAGGTATTAAAAACTTTGTTTTTTTCTCAAAACTTTTTTTTCGATTCATCAACGAATGATGATTTTCTTCCTTTTTTTTTGTTGTTTCTAGCTTACCGCCGTTTCAGCATTTGCTCAAACGCTCCGACGTTACACGTCCCTCAATCATTTGGCCCAGGCTGCTCGTGCGGTACTACAGAATTCTAGTCAAATAAATCAAATGCTTGCCGATCTCAATCGCGTCGATTTCCACAACGTTCAAGAGCAGGTAATTGCAATTTCAGTGACACGTTTGAAACGTTGATGAAAAAATCATCATCCAATCACACTCGCTTATTGTCTCAATTATTTTTCAGGCTTCCTGGGTTTGTCAATGCGATTACGCGATGGTACAACGTCTCGAAGCAGATTTTAAACTTACTCTCCAGCAACAAAACTCTCTCGAACAATGGGCTGTTTGGCTCAAAGGTGTCGTTACACAAGTGCTCAAGCCGTATGAGGGAAAACCAACCTTCGTCAAAGCTGCTCGCCAATTTTTGCTCAAATGGTCATTTTACAGGTAAATTATGGATTTTCTGCTTCTCATGTGATAAAGGAAAAAAACACACACACTGTTTCCGGGTCAAGGAAGCTTTTTAGTAAAACGGCCGCAAGAATTAACGATTCGCGTATTTTCGCTATTTTTTGTTTGCAGTTCGATGGTAATTCGCGATCTTACACTCCGAAGTGCCGCAAGTTTTGGATCTTTTCATTTAATTCGATTACTCTACGACGAGTATATGTTTTACTTGATAGAGCATCAAGTAGCGATAGCGACCGGTACAACGCCAATAGCCGTGATGGGAGACGTAAGTATCTCTCTCACTATGTTTTCTCTCGATTCCACCAAACTTTTCGGGCCAGAAAGAAAAAAAAACAATATGATTCGATCATTTATAGAAAAATCAGACCTGTCCGATAATCAACGCCTACGGGACAACGTCAAACGGAGGTAAAGAACAACAACCGAATGGGGAAAGGGTGTAATTTCAATCGATCTAATGGAATGACAATTCGTGTTTTCAGACTTATCGAATCCTAATCAAACGAAACGCATGAAGTTGAGCTAACTGAGCGCCAGCACTCTTTAGAATCTGCGATGAATAATCCTCACGGTATATAGCTAAACGAGAAGAATCTGATTCGACGGAACGAGTGGATCAAGGCCTAATGCCGAACGCACGAGCTACTCCTACAGAATTATTATTTTATATAACGAAGAAAATAGGAAAAAGAAAGAAAGAAAATGCAGGTACGACTGTGAGAGCAACCAGGATAAATTAATTAAGATGAAGAATTTTTACACAAACACATTGCATCGTGAATTCAATGAAATTATTTGAGTCTGTGTAATGAGATGTATCCTAGATGAATATTGGCGTAAAGTGTTGTCGTGAAACGACAACGCGGAGACACATTAGTGTGAATGAAGCGAGAGTTAACGCCGGGCACGATTTTCGAAAAGATCGGTCCAGTCTAGTCGGATGTCCACCTTCGGCGGAATTTACAATCTATGGGACCATGAAATGATGAGACGAGAAGTGGAAGGAAAAAAAAAATGGAAAAAATTCAAAAACATGCTAAAATCATGCCCCCTCTTCGGAGTAAACCGAAAAATGGCGAGTTTCGGAGCTCCGTTCGATCCGAACGTGATTCCTACTGGATCGCATCACGTCAGTCCTCGCCTCTTAATTATAAAAGGAAATTCAATCCGCCCGTACCATTGTCAAAAGTAACGAAAATAAAGGAGAAAGATGAAGTAGCGATGATTCTATTTATAAAGAAAAAGCACGCTAGGTCGACTCGGCAGACGTAGCAACAAGGAAACATATTTTTTAACGACGAATCGCTTTATCTATACGTGAAGAATTAGGAGAAGCAGGCAAATGAAATAAATAGAGAGGAACGGAGAGGAAATTTTATTTCCGTTGTATAATCCTCGAAAGCAGCTTCCAGAAGAAATTCGTGAAAAATGCCGCCAAGTCGTCGAATCGTCGGATAATCTTTGACTTCGTCAAGTGTGCGAGCCAATTGTTTAACGTACGTTAGTCGTATGGAGAGCACGATTGTTATAGTTTTTAAGAAACTCGCGAGTTCTTCGAGTATCGCGTACAAGGAGAAATAGAACGACCATTAACGAACTAATGCGGAATAATACATTTTTTAAATTGCCTCGATCGATCATTCAACTATTTTACAAGAATTATTTGGACCCTCTTGGGATCTTGAAATTGTTGTCGAGCTACGCACACACTCTGGTTCGAGTTGTCACGTGTTCAGTCACGTCCAGTATCAAATTTTCACTAACGATTGGCGCCTCTTAATCCAATAATTCGGTATTGATGTTTATTTATTTCATTTCATCGTGGCATTTGGTGCAAGAAAGCTAAATTCATTCTAGTATAGTATAAAGCACTTACTGCGATCGAATCCCAAACATCGAAAAAACAGGAAATTCGAATGCAGCTTAAATGGTTGTTGTCGATGGGAAAAGACTGTATGAACTTTACCAAAAGTACGTTAATTACTTTTATTCTCTTCCGAACAAAATGTCGACACCGAAACATTTAACGATTTTCCCCGAAGCCTCGTTCACTCGTCTTTCGTCTTGACGAGTTTAAACGTTTTTTTTTTTCGTCCTTTTTGTTGAGCTGTCACATATAACTGGATCGATGTGAAATAACGATTAAAATCGTTTTATAAAGACAGCACGTACTAGTCAAACTTTATGTAGATTAAGCAAAAAAAAAAAGGCCCAAGATGGAAGAAAAAAAGAAAAAAACAAAAACAATCGAACGAACCGATCGATCGCGTTCGAATGATAACGGAAAAAATGTTTCTATATAACTGTAATGAGCTTATAAATGTGTAATGAAAGAGATTAAGAGAAAATGGAAGATAAAAGGGTGAAAAAGGAGATGAAACAGAAACTATCGATACCTAAGTGTACCTAACATAATAATGGCATATTTTACTATAGAAACTAACAAAAATTAAAAGAAATAACGATAATGATAATAATGATAATGGAATAGGTAACTAGACGCAGGAAGAGGATAGGATTGCAATGCTGCTGCTACTGCTAAAAATACAGATGGGAATAAGTGTATTAATAACATGAGATAAAAGAATACATCAGGCAAAATGATGACGACATTATTTATATCGAAGTCTGGAAGTCGCGATGATGCTTGAAGTTTGAATACACGAACAGAAAATGAACAATATTGAAATACGCATGATCTGCTCTGTTGAAACTTGGTGAAAGTAAAATAACGAAAAAGGTGGAAAAATTAATGAAAAACCTTAACTATGAATTAATCAAAGGTTCTCGTTGTTTCTTTTTATTGCAGTTTTTGTTTTTTTTTATTTCATTGCGTCGTTGTTGAAACAAAAATGGCCGCATAATCGCGCGAATTCATTGCACAGTATTTTTAACTTATGGTTATATATTCACTTTCCTTATATAAAATAAAAACATTCCACGAAATCATTTCATCCATGCAATCGTACCTTTGTAACTCGCATCGTAAGCGCGTTGTACCCGAGAGCCGTTTCGTTTGACTTTCATTTTATATATTTCTTGAATTCAACGTTAATTAATAATTCGGTAATGGAATCACAGTTGATTCATTCGCGGATGACCGAAGTATACACATCCTATTCATGCGCCATTGTCGTCCTATGTGTGGAGGAACCCGAGTATTATTTAAGGCCATAACAAATGCGAATACCGAGATTACATTTTTGGGGCTATCATTTTTACGTACAACGTGCATAAAACATATTTTAATACGTCTCGCCCGATGTGCGATCCAACGATATGGCGGATAAGATAAATTATTGAATATCGCAGCTTGGATAGAATTATTTTTACTGAAGACGAACGAAAAACGCAGCTCGAGTCCTATCGCAAGACCTATTGTACACACACTATAAATAAAAGAAATTGTATGAGCCATGGAGGACTATGTTTGCGTGTGAGTGTTGCAGAAAATTGTATTACTATGATATATGTCGTGGGTGGTGTATCCGATGGTCCATGAATTTTTTACCTCTGACCTTGAGAAGTGCCTCAAACCATGACGTGAGTGTTTTAACGAGACAGTTTTCATTGTCGATAATTTTTTCCACAGTTTTTCCAACGGGGGGGCGGTGGTGTTGCGTATTTTGTTAAAAAAGGTTAGGGGCCCGCGGGCAACGGGTTTGTGGGGGGGGTTCCCCCCCCCCCCCCCCCCCCCCCCGAGCACAGAATTACCATCTTTAAATAGTTGAATCCGTACATACACAGGAGGCAACCGTAATTTAGATCAAACTTGAATTTTAGAGTTCTCCACGCAAAAACACGATTAAGATATTTAAAAGAAGGGGTTGAACATTTTTTTAATGGTGCGTGTAAGAAGTTGAATTTCAAATGAGAAAACACAAATGAGAAAAAACTGAGGCATCATATGTTTATTCAATAAACTCGTAATAGTTGTGGAAAAAATCTAAAACTCGGCACATACATTGTACACATATCAATGTTCAAAATATCATTTTTACAGATTTTTACAGAAATAATTTCTGTTAAATACACGCTTTACAAAGTCAGCCTCGCGCATTTTAAATTCGACTCCTTACAGGCACCATTAAAAAAATGTTCAACCCTTTCAAGCTTTGCAAACATTTTTTTAAAAATATCCTGATTGTGTTTTTACGTGGGAGATTTGAAAATTCAAGTTTGACCTAAATTGCGTTCACCCTAATACAAAGACACGTTCGCACATACCTGCGCAGGTTCGCTTTTGCGCTGCATACGAATGTACACACACTCATGGGCGATCGAACAAACAAACACACACAGACACACTTACAAATAACCAAGCCACGCGACCCGAGCAATTTCTAACGAACCCTACTAAACCTAAAACAGAATAAACCTAAACCAACCTTAAGAGGCCCCAATAAAACCTAACAAATCTATACCAAATTCTAACGCACTCTAACAAATCTTAACAAATCCTGACAAACCCCTCCAAGCCTAAACCAAACCTTACAAATCTATGGTACATGAGCCATTCCATGCTAAACCACCCTACGTTGTAGAATCATTTTATACTATTTAAAAAATAGGCTCATGATTTTTTTCGATTTTTTTTTATCGAGCCGTCATCAAATATGGACTTGAAAATTGGACTGGTTTTTTTTAAGTGCTTGTTTGAACACTGTTGAAACTTGTTCAAACATACACCAAGTTGAATGTTTTTTTTGAGATTGTGAGTTTTTCAATGTACTTTTCAAAAATTCGATGGGCAAAAATATCATCAAATTACAACTTGATTTTTTAAAGAATTTTTCATGAAAACCTTTTTTTTATCGTTTGAGTCTTTCGATGTTTTTTTTAAATTTCTTATAAATTTGATTTCTCATTAGACGTATTTTAAGCCTAGTCGCGTCACGGGGAAACTACGGTCAAGTAGACTTAGAGGAATGAGTTGAAAACTAGCCATTGATTTTAGCAACAGATTTCAATGTTGATTTTTCGTCCAAGGATGGACAACTTTTGATATTAAATTTACAAATTAGATATACAAATTAATAATTATCCAAATGACCCCACCACAAGACACGGAACAATGATCGACGTAGTTTCCGCTCGATATCTTTCAAATATGTATTCAAAAATATGCCTCTTGATGCTCTTACCATAAACCCGCTTTCTCAGTTCTATAATTAACTACTGTAGTTCCTGATGCATCCGAAAATGAAAATGACGGAATGGTGAATGAAAGTAATGAGTAAAATAGAAAGGAAATTACTTTAACAAGATGGTTTTACAATGAAAGCACATGAGCATTTAAATCAAAATTTACTCATTTTGTGTTCACTTGTGTGGTTTAAAGCACACTCACTTGTTTTAAAATTTTTTATCGAATTTTTGAAAAGTTCATTGAACATCATACAATCTAAAAAAAGAAAAATATTCAATTCGGTGTATTTTTGAACAAGTTATTATTATTGAAGAAATGAATCTCTCCAATTCTCAGAAATCCCTATTTCGTGAGCAGCTTGACAAAAATTCCGAAAAAAATCATGAGCCTCTCTTTTGAACAGCATAAAATAATAATAAAAAGCCGAATCGAAAATGTGAATTTGCAACGTAGATAGGGTTGGTATGGAATGTCTCATATGTAGTAAATTTGTTCACTTGAGAAAATTTTGGTATTGTTCGGTCAAACAATAAATAATATCTATATGCATATTGTTGACATTCGCTCTCCTCAAGATACACCCATAAGCATGGTTCCAGTAATCAACTTAAGCTTCTCGGGCCATTCTTTTGTATCATTCGAAGTTCATCTATCATTTCCAAGGGGATGAAAACTGAGAGAAAAAAGTCAGTCAAAAAAAAGAGAGTTAGAACAAAACAGACATACCGTCGGTGTAAGTAAATTTAAGAAAAAAAGGGAGAGAATTCCAAGAAGGTGTTGCATAAAGCGGGATTCAATGAAAGAAATCAACGATATTCATAATTTAAGCAAGATTGAAGAATCGGCAATTGCACGGTGAGTCACCCAGCTTCGAAAATTTCATTCATCTCTACAGAAATCCCTCTGAATCTTCGCTCAACCGAGTCGATCGAATTCAATTAAAAATCGAACAAATTTTGACTCTGATCATCAATTTCACACCGGTCCATCCGGGTCGTAAATTTCTCGACTTGATCGTCAGTTTACATTCGCCAGTCGGATTGTTTTCCACAACATCCATCATCAACGAAAAATCTCAACGACAAATACTCTGTCTCAAATTCAGTCGCAGTATTAATTTAATTAACTACATTTTTATCAATTGAAGATTTTACCTCAGTATTGATAAAATTTGAATATATTGTTCTTGAAGGTCAATTGAATGTAACAGTTTTTTACGAGGAGTTTTCCTCCCTGAGCCATAATAAATTAAATCAATATTGTGGCTTAACGCATGATTCGTTTTTATTTTCACCCTCTCCTGTCCCAATTTAGTTCGTGAAGAAAAAAAAAAAAAAAAAAAACGCAGCCTCTTCCTTATCGAAGAGGACGTGCCCACAAAACATGGTGCTTCCTGTGAGGTGATATCTTCACGTTCTCTTTATGCTTTCATCATTATTACTCTCGCCTTCATGCATAATAAATCATCCTTTTTGGAAAGTAAAAAACAGATACAATATGAAAATCGACGAGACCAAACACCAAATGTATTAATTTTTTGCTCTTCTCTTATAAAAAAAATAAAAAGTTTTATTTTTGTGGAATATGAGGGGTGGGGGGGGGGGGGGGGGGAGTTGAGAATCGATAAAACCGAAGATTCGTATTGAAATGAGTGTATTTGATAAACTATGAGATTCACAGAGAATTCTGAACACATTGCATTTCGAAAATGAAACAAACGACACTATTGATTAATTTTATTAATCAATAATACGAAATAAAATTACTTCATGAGATTATATAATTATATAGACTTATGCTATTGACTGGGGCGTTGCAGGAATCTGAATCCCGAACCTTGTACGATTAAGTATTTGAAATGAGGCTACTGTGAGAATTTCACGATCTCGAAGTTCGCATCGTTGGAATGCAACGAAATTCCGTGAATTCTTGATCAGATCTCAAGATTCTCGCTGAATATTCGATTAAAACAATAAAACGATCATTTTTCGGGAACCAAACCCAAAAATTGTACGAAAATTGTCATGGTTTTGAAAATTCAACAACCAAATAATGGAAAACGTTTTTTTTCATTGGATCCCAACGTTCCGAACGGCCGCGTCATACAATTTCATTGTACTGGACTAAGCAGCGGATGCGCTGGCGAGAAGATAATTTTTTACACATAACCGCTGTGCGTATAAAATGGTAAATTCAAATTAAAAGAAAAAAAAAATAAAAAAATTCAATTTGCACGTGCCACAAAGAAATTTTTTCAAAATTGAGGAATTCGCACGGAATTCCGAGCAACGATATCCGTTGGGTCTATAAAACGAAAAAAAAATATGACAAAACTTGACTAACCGTTTCGGAAATTTCGAATTTCCTCTTTTCCTAAATTTATTCACTTTTCCAGCCGATTTTTTGTTTCATATTTGTCTCCAGAGTGTGTCGAGCTTTCACGGCTTTTATAAAACCGTCGAAGCCTCGTGCACAATTACGAATAAATCTTTGGTCGCGTAATCACGAATTCGGCGTTAATGGCTCCGGTAAACATTGAAACCGGAAAACTGCCAACGTCTCTCCATATTCGCACCGATTCCAGAAAGCTCTTGCTTGAATACTTGCGGAAATCTTTGCATCAGTGCTTCCACTTCACTCGGCCTTATGCCAGGCTCCATTTTTTGTAAATATGACCATACGTAGTCTACGCTCGCCCCAAAAGGATGAATGTGTAAAAACGTCGCAATCAGACCTGCAAAATAATTTTAAATTGATCAACTTTTTCGTCAAACTCAATTCCTCTAATGAACGTATTGGAAAAGAGTAGAATTCGATTCTACTGTATGAATAGAAAGAAAAACCATTTTTCGAGATTATATCAACCCAACAACGACAGATACATTTTTTTTAACCTTTAAACTACAAACCGGCCTAATTAAATTCGTAATTTCATACACTCAACATTAAGTCTTATAAGTAATCTTAGTTTTCATTTCATTTTACTATAAATTCTTATCAATTCTCAGGAGAAATTACAGTTTCCATTGCACAATACAATAAAATCCATGAAATCGCGGTTAAATGTATGAAATTACCAATGCGAATATATTTTTCTGGCTCTCTGTACCCCGTTGAAAATTTGACTAGATTTTTTCTAATTCTTAATAATCATAATCCACTGCTGTGCCAAATTCAATCAAATTCTGAACACTAATTGAAAAATTGAAAAATTAAAAAATTAATAAACTGAAAAATTGAAAAATTGCAAAAATTAATAATGGTATCTGCACGTCGGCATTCTACAACTCTTACCAATGAGCTTCGCATCTTTTTGCGTGACCTGAACGCTTCCGTTCGTGTTGGCAAGAGGCTTAGGAGTTCGTGGTTCGTCATTTACGTCGTCGTCTTTGTCGAGAGTGATTATTTCGCTCTCCTGAGGTTCCTCCGTCTTGGCAGAGTTTAATTTAGTAACAAGCTCCTTGATCTTTTGATCATCCTGCGCTTGTTGCCTCCTCGATTGTAACAATTGCTCTTGCATTCCTTTCAGAGTAAGTTGCAACATTTTTGTCTGTTTCTCCTTCGCATCGATTTCAGCCTTTGTCTCGGATTTGAGCAAGTCAACCTGGTCACATCGATCGGGACAATTCAACGTCATTCTTTTCACTGTTTATGACTGTTTTTTATAAAGCTGAAGTTCGCAACGTTGAAATCCAACGAAAAATACTTAATTTTATTGATGATTTGTTTGATTTTTTAAATTAACCAAATTTTTCGAGCTGATACAAAACGAAATACGAAACTCGATCGTTTTATCACCATGATTACATTTTTCTTTTGAGTACTAAAAATCGCCACAGAGAGAATAGAATTTCGTTGTATTGCAACGATGCAAACTTCAACGTAATTGTTTTTTTAATTTATTTTGGGTACCTCATTCTTGTAAGCTTCCAATTGACAGCGAAGACTATCGGCTTCGTCCTTGAGTGATTGTAACTTTTCGGTGTCTTCGATTATTTCATTCTGAGATCGTAATTTTTTCCTCGGTGGTTCATCCTCGGAGTCGGAAACTTCCATCTCACCCTCGCCTTCCATAAGACCGTCTTCCAATTGAATAGCCTTGATCTCCTATTCATCAACGAGTGTAAAATAAAAATCGTATCATTTGATCTTGACGAATTTTGGATTTTACGATGGAGAAATACTTTGGAGTTATGTTTTGCTTTACCCAGATTCATGCATTTTTAAGAACGAGAGAAAAATGTTTTCGGTGACTGCGGCATTAAGGAGGGTGGCTACACACTACGGTGTTGCTATGTCGAAAGCGTAGGAACATTAGAAATTATTAGAATTTTTTAAAATTCGATGAACATACTCTTCAACCTTAAATATGAATATACAAATTTTTGAAGATTTTTCTTCTACATAGTTTGCGAATAATTGATCACTAGAGTTTACATGCACAAGCATAGGGTTGAGATATATATAGGTATATCTTTAGCATATTGTGAACTCGAATTATTCGATAACTATATAGACGAAAAATAGAAAAAAAATTGTGTCATCGTATTCGCTGCTAAAAAATATTATCACTAAATTTTATGAAATTCTTATGATATTGTCGTATGTACCCAACCTCCTTGAATGAGCAGATGGTGAAAGAAGAAGAAGGAAACAAAACCCACATTTTCTCCAAATAGTGTTCACTCCCCTCGCCCATTTTATTTCATTCCCAAAATTATTTTTCCAGTCTGTATTTAGCAATCCAGATTCATGTATTGTTATTCGAGATAGACAGATTCCTCGTTGTGGATCTCTTGAGAAAAATGTTAACGTATAAAAAATACAAGTAAAAGCCACCAAATCCCGGAGAAGAGAAAACCTAAAGTTCTAAACGCAATTCCCTGCCAAATCGTACAGATTTCCTCCAACCACAGCTGAATTCAACGTTCTTTTTTTTTTATTTTTCTCATTATTACCTGTTTCGAAGCTCGAAACTCTGGATACGTCCGACTCTCGTTAAATTAATTTCATAAATAAATAAACACAAATTTTGAAATTTGTGATACCCGTTTACCTTTGCCGCTTTGATTGCTTTCAATCGGCCAAAATCTCGTTTCGACTCGTCTATTTGTGACTGTTATTTAAAGGCTCTATTTTCCACCTTCTTTTCACTTACCTGGCCCGTCAGATTCTTTTTTGATGCGATATCTCGACAACGAACTTTGGGTGATGAGAAAATGTTTCTTTTTTTTCTATTTCTTTTGTAAATCAAGGCTCATCGAAATTTCTGGACTTGTAATGATTTTTTAGCGTTTCGAAAAATGTCGAAAAAATAGGTGTTTGCATAAATTATTTTGGAAGGCAACGTGCTATTTATTGAAACGTCATTGAAGTGTTTTTTTTTTAATGATGAAGGTTGCATCGCTGGAATGCAACGGAATTAATTGATTAATTGAATTTTTTGAAAGCAAAGCCAAAAATAAAACGGCAGTCTCGGTCTATGACAATTTTTGCGAATGAAAAATTGGGAATCGATCAAATATTTTTCTTTCGACTCCAACGATGCAAACTTCAATGTCGTTTTTTTTTCCTTTTAGTATGAGAACCTCGTCCACTCCATGGGACAGCTTGAGCTCCCAGACGTTTTTCATTAATCTATCCGGATTTTTTGATTGTCGACATAGTTTGTTGGCAAATAAAAATCACATAAATACATACCGAGGACTGTTTCTTCCACATTTCGATGTTCTTCCTCTGGGCCTTGGTGAAGTGATCCCAAACCTTCTTGTGGCTAGCCGCAGTGAAGACTCGTTCGATCTGACTGACTGTCGTTGGACACGGTTGTCGTATGTTGCATACAAAAAAAACACAACAAATCCTCTGTTGTACACACCCTCGGTTAAACGTGTTGTTTGTGCTTTGCTCTGCGCTTCTCATATGCCATTTTTGTTCATAATATACTCTTTTAACTTAAACTCATTGTTCTTAGTCTTTAAAAACGATTGGCTCGACCACACGCAAAACGATCCTCTCCGAATAGCTTCCACGTTGATCAATATCGTTTAATATCGTTGATGTAACCGTTGCCCAGTCTCTTGTCCGCTTTTTACTTGTCCGACTCGATTTACCTCTTCTTTGCGTACCGAGTGAACTTTCTTTTTCTTAAATATTCCTTTAGTCTCGTAATTAATCCCAGGACGACTTCGGAGAACGTTTACGAGAGCCCCGAAGTCATTAGAAAACGTGTATCCGCCATTATTTCAAATAATTTTTGACAAATAGATTTTTTAAAATTCAAAGCGTGGCCGGGACCAGTGACGTAAATTCGAACGAAAAATAAATATGATGTTGAAGTTTGCGTCGGTGGAATGCAACGGAATTAATTCATTTGATAAATTTTTCTGACAGCAGAACCAAAAATAAAACTGCAGTGTCGGTCTACGACAATTTTTGCAAATGAAAAAGTCGAATATCAAAGAAATATTGAGGCGATTCGAAAAATATTAAAAAATTCTGAGATGAAAATGAGATAATCATTTTTCGTTGGAGTGCAACGGAATTAAATCATTTCTTCAATTTTAGAAAGCAGACCCAAAAATAAAACCGCAGTATCGATCTACGACCAAAAATTGAATGTCAAAGAACCTATTGAGTGGATTCGAAAAATAGAAAAATATTTTTCGTTGAACCCCAAAGATCCAAACTTCAATATCGTAAATAATTACTAACTCCCTCTGCTCGATAAGCGGATGAAATTCAATTAATTTGCAATAAATATTTTCAAAAGAAAAATCATCAGCGATTGACCAATTTTTCGGAGATTCTAAAAAATCAATAAAAACCGAACGTTCTCAAAAATCGTCGCAACACCATCAGCGTATTAAGATTTGCCCAACACCGTCCAATCCGCAGCATTGCCAAGCATGCAAGTTCTATGGACTTTCTATAGTGAAATCGACTTTACGGGGGATAATAGTACAACGAAAAAAAAAACGGAAACGGAATGACGACAGGCACAGTGTCCCTGACAACAAAATCATTCGATACCTAGAATAACGTAATAATAATAATAATAATAATAATATATATATATAAATAAGAAATTTTCGGCGCGTTGGATCGCCCAATTGATGAACTTGAGCTCCCAAAATTCCATTCCGACCAATGAGACAACTTACCGGAAAAAAGCGGTACTTTTTCTCTTTTTGTTCGTTTGAGACAGACCGAGAGATTTATAGATAAATGTTTGTATACGAAGTCATTGTGATTAACGTTTAAACGTGTACACCATCTTTTTCGATTTCTTACGACCCCCATCGAGCTTACACTAACGCGAGATCGCTTGACCTTCAAGAAGCTAAAGGATTAAAACGATAAATATTATTTTTGTTGCAAAAACGTACATTGTATGAGGAGTCCTTGCATTCGTCCTTTCATCAGTTCCTTTGCTCTTTGCAGTTCTTCCTCGTACGATGCTCGTTCGGTCAGCAGTCGCCGGACGTGAGAATTCGTCGATTGTATCATCGAATAAAAAGTATTGGCATTTCTTTTCGTGCAGTCCCCGCGCTCGAGCCAGGTCACGACCACCTGTTTCGATGTGTTTTTCACATAATTTAATAATTTCATTATGCTGAGGGTTCGCAACGAAAAATAGTCATTTTTTTTGACGATTTGTTTCATTTTTTAAATGATCCGAATTTTTCGAGCCGACATTAATTAGTTTATTGAATTATTTTGAAAATCGAGCCAAAAATAAAACTGTACCGTCGGTCTATGACTATTTTTTCAAATGAAAAATTAAATGGTAAAGAAATATTGAGGCGATCCTAAAAATGAAAAAAAAAATTGTGAATCGGTGAAATATTTTTCGTTGGACCCCGACGATGCAAACTTCACCGTCATAAAAACATACTTGTACGGCCTTCATGAAGGTATCGTCCTGCTTGATCTTCTCATAAACATTAGCCGCTTCATGATCCGTATAGTGAATGACCGGAGGTGGACTGGACGGAGGCCTTTGGCGTTCTTTTTCGACTCGTTCTCGATGACGTTGTTCTCGTTGCAACTGACGTTGTCTGCACTCCCATTCGTATTGATCATCACGCGCCTGAATGGATTTATGCAAATTATTGTTGTTTTTTTCTCTTTTGCCGATTGAATCGTTTTGGGGCAGAAATTTGATGTGATACCTGTGCAAAATCAACGTGAAGTCTACCGGTGTTGGCGGCATCTCCACTCGATCCTATTCGCACTCGATATCCCGAGAGATAAATAGCCGCGTCCACACTCACTTCGAGCACGAATCTTATGTGACAAAAGTTTTTTTTCGATAAACGTAACGTCGTTATTTCACCACAACGCTCGAAAATCTCTTGGATTATGGGCTCCGTTATGTTTTCGGGTAAACCTGTTTCACAATTAAAAAAAAAAGGTTTATGCTTTGGACAGAAAATGAAAGAAGTTTTATTTCAAAAATTCGTTGAATAAAAAACATTTTTGAAGAGAAATTTTCAAAGAAAAATAAGAAAAGAAATTTCAATAAAAATTCTTAAGAATTATACATGAAAGAATTTTTTGAATAAATATTTTTTCATGAATAAATATTTCTAAAATTTATTCAGTTTATTTATGTATTTGAAAAATAATTATTTATTTATCAAAGAATTTTCATTTTAAAAATTTTCTTGTATAATTCTCAAGAATTTTTATTAAATATTTTTTTTTTATTAAAAAATGTTTATTCAAAAAATTCATTTATTTATTCGTATTTATTTTCATTTGTTTATTTATAAAGATAATTGTCAAGGTTTTTGAAATCGGACAGATAATTGATAGAAAAATGTATTTTTCGTTGGAGCCCAACGTTGCGAACTTCAGCATCGCGTAATAATTTTGTTTTACCTCCGACGAAGATTGTTCTGCAGCCAGGTGGTCGTTCTCTTGTGGTGGGCGGCGGTGCGTTGGGATTAGGCGGAAAAAGGGTGCAGCTTTTACGATGAATGATTTCTTTAGTGCCCTGTTGCGGTGCGGTGGACGGTGGCAAACCGCCGGAAATCAATTGAGCCGCAGTATCGGACATTATTTGCTCTGGAGCGATCATCGGGGCACCCAACATGGCGCTTTCGTGCGGCATCATGCTCATCCCCATGGGACCGTAGCCATGGGCATGTCCCAAGTGCGTGCCGAGAGCCATTTCGCTCATCATGGGTCCCATGGGACCCATGGGGCCGATCCCCATCATGGGATATCCGACTCCCATGCCCCAGACTCCGGTCGCAGTTTCAATTTGCTGCTGCGACAAAGCGGAACTTGCGCCCGCACTCGCGTTCACATTTGCCGGCATTTGACCAACTTCGCTACCGTTTTGGCTACTCGTCCCGTGTCCGTTGTTACTTCCCGTCGAATTCGTCTCGGCTCTGTCATCCAATCTCCTGCTGTCTCGCCTCTCACGATCCGATCTTTCCTCCCGCCTGTCCCTGTCCCGCTCCCGACGCTCTCCCCTGTCCATTCTTGTTCTCCTACCGCTCTCCCGACTGTCCCTCAAATCCCGACTCTCTCGATCACGACGCCCGTCACTCTTTTCGCTCCGGCGATCAGCCCCGTCTTCCGTACTCTCCCTAACCACCGGCGGTTGGTTTTTGTTGGTGGCAAACTCCAAGGGGCTGTCGTTCATACCGGGCAGAGGTAACGGCGGCGGTAAAGGAGGAAATCCCTGTCCCCCCATCTCCATGAAACCTTGCGGACCTGCCATCGGCCCCAGAGGCCCCATTGGACCCATTCCTTTCAACAGAATGGTAAGCAATTTTTTTTATTCTAAATGAACAATATTAATAATTTTGCCCTGAAATTGTTGAATTTTTCCTTTACCCAAAATTTAATTGGCCCAAATTTTTTTATCCTTCACAAAGATGCAAAGGTCATGCCTTTTTTTTTTTCACAATTTTTATTTTCTTTATTTTATTTTGAACTATTTATTATGTCGTTATGATTTTTCATTTTCTTACAATATTCACATCGACGGAGAACAATGGAATTAATTAAATTATTCAATTTTGTTGGAAGCAGAGCTAAAAATAGAACTGCAGTGTGGGTCCAAGACAATTTTTGCGAATCAAAAATTCAATGCCTGAGAAATGTGGATCAAATGTTTTTTATTAAACTCCAACGGTGCAAACTTTAATGTCGAAACAATCGATATCGATAGGGCTAATTGCAACTTTTTTGGGCATATTATATTTTGAACAATGTATTGACACGTTGGGTCAATTTGACCTGGAGCAAAGTTCATTAATCTGTCATTAATGACCGTTCGATTTCTACTTCCCAAAAAGAATCAGGAGGTCACCGGAAAGAATCTTTGACAAGAGTAGGATTAGAGAAATTTGAAAATTTATAGTGTTGGGATGGTGAGAAAAAATAATTCTTGGTGACAACTCATCAGGGTTAGAAAACCCCTATAAATAATTAGAAATTTAGGATGACAGGGATTTTTACTGAATATTTTGTTTTGGAATTGCAGGAGTTCAAATTTTCCACACGGACATGACCTTGTTAGTGAAAAATACAAAAATAGATTAAAGTTTCATAAGCCTACAGAAGAACTTGAAAAGCTTCTCGAGCTACATATTTTTATCACTTGTAAACACATGCACAGAGACTGGTAACTGTTGTGAAAAGAATTCTAAACACTTGTCATTTTCGAGTAATCTGAACTTTAATGTCAACGATTTCATCAGTTCATTGCAGAATGCTAATTTGTAATATTTTTGTAGGAAAAACGAAAGATAGTTTGCTGTATCGATGATAGATTATTATTTTTTATATTGTTGATGTGAAAGAATTTTCGATTTTTTTGAGGTTAGCCTAGTCCGTTCCGCACTCACCCATCGGTGGCATCGCTGCTGCTGGCATCCCAGGATAATTATATGCCATTTTCGCAAATCTTTGAGGAATAACCCTCGCTTTATATTTAAAAAAAACAGACCCACTCAACGCGAAATTAGATAATTTTGTCTCATAAAAGTAACAAGGTCGGCAAAGGGCTGCCCGATGCCCGATTCAATTGTATCCTCGAAAAAAATTGCATACGAGTCGTCTGCTACATAAATTGCAACTGCGAGGGCACCACGTACATCCACCTACACGTTTGTGTGTTTACACATACGTGACCTTAAATACTCGCGTATATAACGACAAAAGCGTGTGTTTATTCGTACGTCGCATTGTATCAAACATGGCAGAAAACTGAATTTCAAAATACGCAACAAAATTTGACCATTTTTTAATTTCCTGACAGTTTTTTTAATTTCGCTCGTTCTTTAAAACTATTTATAAGCCACTACGATGAAAATCAACATAAATACGAGAATTGACTGTGGAACAATTGTGCTCGTGCCTTACCGGGAGAAGCACGTTCCGAAGTAAGTTCGAAAAGTAATGTTTTCTTTTCCGGAATAATGATATAATTTCTAAACATGAAAAAAACTTTTATCAATTATTATTCAAAATGCAATAAAATAGAATCAACTTCGTACATATCGTCACATTGAAATAAATAATATGATTGTGTGTAGTTGGTTCTGAAAAAAACTGAAAAGGTTATTTGGAAAGCAAAAATCGTACCATAGTGTACTTCCCAGGTATCACAGGTGGATGTTGTCCCCAGAGTTACAGCACCTGACTGGCTCAGAACCATTGACCATGGAGCAAGAATATAACATGCAAAAATCCTGGCAAGAAGACGAAAACAGTTCAGACCATAAAAAATATTTAAAAAACACTATTTTCAAGCAACAAAGAACTTCTTCACTCATCATCTTCATGCCTTTCAGAGTGCACATTCATCGTACTGGATCGCCTGCATTTTTTGACTGTTGGTCAAGAAACTGGTACACGTAAAATTAACTATTGTAATTTTCATGATCACCGTAATACGCAATTGAAGGTGAAAAAATTGCGTCTCTAGTTCTTGGATTGACAATCAAGAAGAAATGATTTTTTTTTTTCCTTTTCTAAAAAATATTACGTATAAAATGCTCGATTATAACAAATATTGTTGATCATATAGCAGCAATGATAGGCGACACGAATTTGTATTTCAATGACAACGACGAGCCTCATACCGCTGAATGTGAAATCATGATCGCTGAGGAATATGCCAGAGGACGTAAATTAGGAATGATGGCTATGATGCTCATGTTTCGTTATGGGATTGAATTATTGAAGGTCAATAAATACAGAGCAAAAATAAAGTTGGACAATCCTGCAAGCATTGGAATGTTCGGAAAGCTTGGATTCAACGAGGTACAAAGAAATTTCACGCCATCCAAATTTTATCCCAGAAATTGTGAATTCCATGAAGTTCTTCACCATCTAATGCAAAGAACTTTTGTAATTTTCAACATTATAACGTCTGGAGGGGAGATTCAAACTTTACACAGTTTTTTTTCGAACTCCTATGGATTTCAATCTTATAGATTTATCGCTGATTTGTAGACCGTCGCGGTAAAGTGGCTCGAGCCATTTTTCGGCATTCTTTCTCATTTCAAATGAACAATTTTGATAATTTTGTCCTGGGATTGTCGAATTTTTTCTTATTTAGCCAAGAAAAAAATTCTCCCAAAATTTCAATCCTTCACGAACGTGCAAAAGTCATGCCTTCGTTTTACCACGAAATTCAATAATTAATTCAACCTTTTTGAACGCATAGCCAAAAAGAAAACTGCTGTGTCGTTCTCCAACAATTTTTGCAAATGCCAAATTAAATGTCTAAGAAATATTGGGGTAATTCCAAAAATACAAAAAAATTGTGAATGGATCAAAAAATTTTTGTTCCATTCCAATGGAATTAATTAATTAATTCAATGTTATTGAAAGCAGAGCCAAAAGTAAAATTGCAGTGTCGGTTGACGTCAATTTTTGCCAATGGAAAATTGAACTAAAGAAATATTGAGACGATTCCAAAAATACAAAAAAATCGTGAATCGATTGAATATTTTTCCTTGGACTCCGACGATGCAAACTTCAATGTCGAATATTTACACCCTAACTATCCAACTTTCTCAGAATTTATAAAAAAATCTAGAGCACGTCATTGATTTTTCTTGTAAACATGACTGAAGTTTACCTCATAGTAATGTCGTTTCCGAGCCATTGAACAATTTATAAAATAAGAGTTTGCGAAAAACAAAATGTATCATCATGGCCGTCAGGCACTCGAAATTTCAAACAACGAAATTTCTTATTCACAAGAATTCAGATCTGTAAAATAATTTAAAAAAAAAACGTAAAAATGCGAGTCTAGCACGATTTTAACTAATTTCTCCAACGTGCCCAAACGCAGGTGAGCAAGAGCGAGGTATTTCAAGAGACGACAATGGAAAAGCAAGTCGACGACGAATGGGTTGAGTGGTTGATGCAGGAAACTCTGGGATATCAGATCGACGACAATTGGATGGTCAATCCGAACCCAAGGGATCCTTACCATTATGTCGGTTCTTCTCCAATGGCTGTTGACGACTAGAAAAGAAAACGAAACGATTATCATTTGGATTGAACAGGTCTCCGAATTTTCTCGTCGGCTATCATCGGCCAACATCGGATTGTCTATAGATCCAGCATATAAAATATTCGCTCAACATTCGGGAAGGCACCAGTCGCTTTAGAGGCGGGCACGAAGTAACAACTCATGTATGTTCTCTGTACATACTCCCTAAATATAAGGACCAAATAAATATTTCTCAGCCTATTAAAAAAAAAGAAAATAAAAAAATCAAATCTTTCCACTTGAGCGATCGTCATCTCCGCATTAAACGTCAATCAAAGTTGCACTCCAAAGCCTCGCACCCAGACAACCAACGACTGTGACAATTGCTTTATTTATCTCTCCTCGACAAGGTAATCAAGTCGTGATTGAACGTGATTGACTGTAAGTGATGGCATCAAAGTGATTCAAGCATAGACAGTGACTACGAGCATAATATAAATATTGAAAAAAAAATAATCGAGAGACGTGTTAAGCGAAATTTCTTTTTCGTTGTGAATTTTAAAAAAATGTCAATATTCGTGAATCCAACTAAACGACAAATATACGGAATGAGTAGTAAAAAAATGATGAAGTTTGCATCGTTGGAATTAATGAATTCGGGTGCAATTCCATTTAATATTTTAATTGAAAAAAAAATTAACTGAATCAAATTAAATTTCAATTAAAAATAATAAAAAAACAATTTAATTCTAATTAATATTCTATTCTTTTTCTTTTAGCAGAGCGAAAAAAACTGCAGAATCGGTCCACAATAAATTTGTTCGAATGAAAAATTAAATGTCAAAGAAATATTGAGGCGATTCCAAAAATAAAAAAAAAATCGTGAATGTATAAAATATTTTTCGTTGGACCGTAACGATGCAAACTTCAATGGCGTGTAAAGAAAAAAAGGATTAATATTCGACAATATTGGGAATAGAAACTGATAATTTTTTTATGAAAAGTTAACGATATTTGTTGGAATTATTTTCTCGATATATGTCTCTTGGGAGGAAATAGAAGGAAAAAAATGATTGAGTGATAAGGGAGCGATAAAAATTTCCAGGTGCGATAATGAGCGCAACTGAGTCGAGGAGAGAGTAGAACTTGCAATATTGTCAGTCGTTGGTTGGGGGAAAAAAATGAAAGGCCATGGTTATGATGAAACGTTGAAAAATGGTAAAAAATTAAATACCTCGAAATTGTGCAGGATTTGGCGCATTGCGGCAAGGACTTTCGTCGTCGCGTGTAGTATGTGAAACACCTGTTGGAGCTATTTGAACTCTGGGGAGGCGTTATTCGTCTGGAATATGAAACGTCGTCGAGAGAAATATTTTCCAGCTCGTTGACAAAAATCGCGATCGAAAAAAATGGCTTTTTCAACGAAATTCGTTAATTTGACGAAAATAGTTCGACAAAGACCATTGCTCTTCAATTCTCTTGTTTATGGATCATTTTATACGGGAGCTGAGTTCGCTCAGCAAAGTTACAATCTCAAATACCAAGTGAGTCTCAACTACACAATTTTTTTTTATCAATACCTTTTGTTTCTTCCTTTTTCTCACGATACCTTTGTTTCGTCATTTTATTACATAGCACTAAAAAATTCTTCGGACATTGGCTTTCGCGATAAAAAGTAATACGGAAATTAAATACATCCTGATTGATTGTTTGTATCGACAGCAGCGTACTCCCTTACGGAAACGGGCTGTCGATTAATCAAATCCTCTGGAAATAATTATTAGTTTTTTTTTTTTCAATTGAATATAATTGGATTCAATTTCATATTTATTTAATTTTCAATTTTATTGAATTTTTATTTCATTTCATTTTTTTATTAAATTTTTTAATTAATTTTATTTTTATTTTTGATTTAATTAATTTTAAATTTTATTTTTATTTTATTTTTATTTTTTAATTTTTTTTGCGATATTTTAATTTAGTTCAGTACAAAATTAATTTCCCGGCAATTCCTAGTGACGTTGTAGCTTTAATGAGCTCAGCCAAAGTTCCGTAATTTTTTGTTTTTTTTTTTTTTGGCACTGAAATTTGATTTTCTTCTCACGAAACAATCCGTCAGTCCGAGATACAAAAGCAACGAGATCGAAAAGCTCAACACTTCATAGCATTAGGAGCAACGCCCACGCCCGATGAGGAAATTCAAAGATCTAATGATATTGCACCGAGTCAAATATCTTTGGATTACGATTGGAAACAATTGCAAAGATATGCTCTCATAGGCTGCTTTGTCACCGGTCCGATACTCCACGGATGGTAGATTTTTACCAATATTATCAGTGTCGCACGTTTTTTATTTATTTTACTGGAATTTCTTATTAATTTTCTTTTTGCTGCTGCTTTTTCTTCCTTTTTTTCTGGATCGGAAATAATGGCTGAAATTTTACGACATTGAAGTTTGCGTCATTGGAGTGCAATGAAAAATATTTGATCCATTCACAATTTTTTTTCATTTTTTGCGATCGCCACAATATTTTTTTGACACTTAATTTTTTATTCGAAATATTTTTAGTTCTTCTTTTGAAAAAATTGAATTAATTAATTCCGTTGCATTCCAACGATGCAAACTTCAACGTCATGCTGAAATTTAGTATCTTTTGGACTTGATATTAAAATTGATTTTTTCAATAATTGCACCCATGACTAACAGTCGATATAGCGACTTATTAAAAGAAACGTATTTCCTCTTTCCTTAACTAACAACCGGGATCGCAGAGAGCCAAGTCGGAAAAACTTCCTTACGACTGGATTGTCATGGCTCGTTATGCGAGTCTCGGAACCCTCGTTTACTCGCCGATTTTCTATTATTGGTGAGGGCAAGCTAATCCTCAAAGGAAATATTCCGTAAAAATAAAACATTAACACAAAATTGAATATTTTAACGACGCATCTCGGCTCTTGGAACAAATGTAACGAATTATTTACCATTGCGTTCTCACGTTATTATGTTTGTTCCAAAAACCACTGCGATTCGCTGCAAAAACTCAGAGATCGTTGATTTTTCTTTTTTAAGTTTACAGTGTCCCTTTCTTCCTTCTTTAGGTACAAGTGGCTGGACAGAATATTTCGTGGCACGACCATGAAAATCATAATGGTCAAGCTTTTCGCTGATCAATTTATTCTCACTCCACCATTGCTCGTGCTCTTTTTTACCAGTGAGTAAATAATTTTTTCTCCCGATATCTATAAATAAATAAATATTGAAAAAAAATTGGAGGAAGAAAAAAAAACAAATTTTTATGACACACTTGCTTCACTATAGGTATGAGTTGCCTGGAGGGCCGCAAAGACATTACCTATGAGTGCAGAATGAAGTTTGTCAAGACGTTTCAGGTACGATATAAAAATGGCTGAGACGTTTAATAATTCGAGTAATCAATGCAGCCTCAGTACGACAAATGTATTTATTCCCATTTCTTTCAAACCAGAGTGATTTGCGAAATTGAGTGTTTGCTAATAAAAAAATTTAATGTCAAGAAATATTGAGGCGATTGCAAAAATATTTGAAAATTGTGAATGGAATAAATATTTTTCGTTGCATTCCAACGATGCAAACTTAGATGCTTCGTTAAAATGCAGCGATAAATATTTAAACCATTTTATTTATATTTTTGGAATGGGCTCAAAATTTCTTGGAAATTAAATTTTGTGTTTGCAAAAATTGTCACAGACCAACATTGTCGTTTAATTTTTGCCTCTGCTTCAAAGGAAAATTGAATAAATAAACGAATTCCGTTGCATTCCGACGATGCAAACTTCGAGATTGTAATGACGCTTTTTATTTGTTACTTCGTATAGACATCCTGTCTTTATTGGATACCAGTGCAATTTGTTAATTTTCTTCTCATACCACCGGCGCTGAGAGTCCTCTACGTGAGCGTTGCTGCATTCTGTTGGGTCAACATTCTCTGCTACTTGAAGAGATTGCCACTGCCGACTGATAAGCTTCAAGATTAATGAGAGAGTCGCGAATTTTCCTCCTCTGGTCCATGGGACCGGAGGCAGTAAATGGAATACGAAAAAAAACACCTAAAAGCTTGTATAAATGAAAATAATCTCCAGCTATAATGTCGATGAAAAAATATTCACCGATCAAGCAAAAACAACGAAAAAATAAAACTATCTTTATGTTTTTTCCTTTTTTTATTTCCAACAGATTATTTCCTGCAATAATTAACAATGTATACTCAGGCTTATGTCGCGATTAACCATTCGGTGATCGATGAAAAGCTCCTTCGAAAAGAATACACTTGTCTCCCGCCCACGTCGTCTTATTTCACATATTTCTTTCCTTTTTTATTTGAGCTTAATCCACTTGAATTTTCCCCAAGTGTGAGGCGTTCAATCCAAAGGATGAAACTTAAGAATAATGCATACAAGGTAAAGCTCAACGAGAACGACGCACCGAGGCCAGGAATTTCGTTGTTCGGTTTACTAAAAAGACGTCAGATTGCGGCGACGTATGAAAAGAAAATTCGTTTTTTTCTTACGATTCAGACGCAGGAAATATCCTATGGGAAAAATACTGTTTGAGTTCGTTTTCATTTCCTTCTCCGTTGCACAACGTTGCACGATTAAAAGTGAGAGATTATTACTGCTCAATAATGCGGCGGATTAATAAAAGGCTTAAAGAAAAATTAGACAGCTGTCAAATTGTCGTAAAAAATCCGACTCCTGACGATGACTTTCTTGAAATTCTGGAGCCCTCGGCGATGCCGGTAATCGATGGTATTAAATAATAATAATAAAAAAAAGAAAATCTACGATAGTTATTATTATTGAAGGTTTAATTTTGTTTTTCTTCTCTTGTACTCGTAGCACGTGAGTTAGTCGAGTACGTCTCTTAAAAAAGATTGTATTTCAGCGATTCGTGTTTTGTTTTTCGAAGCTACAAGCGATTAAAATATTCGCGATTCTCTTTGGGATTTAGAAATATATACTTTCTCTGATCGGTGACGAAAGGATACTCCTTTGAAAATATCCCCAAATCGGCTTTTCGCCGTTGTACCTTTCTCTCGCTTGGCTCGCAAAAATTGATCGTTTTATCATCGCAATTATATTCTGCGGTAGTACTGTCGGTTTGGGAATTATTGTTCAGAATTTGATTTAATTTGGTACGTGGATTATGATTAGAAAAAGATCCAGTCAAATGTTCAATAGGCTACAGGGAAATAGAAAACATGTATTCGCGTCGGTAATTTCATACATTTTTATGAGAAGTCTCAGTTTTCATTTTATTTTGCAATCAATTCTTATTCATTTTTCGGAGAGATTACAGTTTTCATTGTAAAATACAATGAAATCTATGAAGAGCCATGTTAAATGTATGAAATTAGCAATGCGAATATATTTTTTCTGGTTCTCCGTAGCCTTCTAAAAATTTGACTGAATTTTTTCCTTACCATAATCTACCACTGTGCCAAATATGATAAAATTCCGAACCGCCCTTAATAAAATTAGTTTCATAAATTTGATTGTAGTTTAGAATGAAAACTGTGATTTCTGCTAAGGATTGATAAGAATTTATTGTAAAATAGAATGAGAACTGAGATTTCTCATAAAACTCAATGGTAAATATATGGAATTAAATAATAAAATTAATTTCACGAATTTCATTTCATTTTAGAATGAAAACTGTGACATCTCCCAAGAACTGATGAGAATTTATTGTAAAGTAAAATGGGAACTGAAATTTCTCACAAGACTCAATGGTAAATATATGAAATTAAATAATAAAATTAGTTTCATAAATTTCATTGTATTTTAGAATGAAAACTGAGATTTCTCACAAAACTCAATGGTAAATATATGAAATTACCAATGCGAATATCTTTCCTCTGTCTCTCTGTAGCCGTTTGAAAATTTGATTGGATCGTTTTCTCCCCATAATCTACTGCTGTGCCAAATTTTATGGAATTCTGAACGGTAATTCTAAACCCGACATCCCTAGCTTAAGCTTTGCCACAGAAAAAATGCAATTTCGTTGCATTCCATCGATGCAAACTTCAACGTCGTAAAATCTGTTGTTTTCGTTTCTACCGATCGTACCGTTTGTTTCTTAAGCCACGATTCAGTGCTATTACTTTGTTTCCTTTTCATTTAACTTATATAATATTCAGTATTAGAAATCTCTATATTAGATCAGTCGTAAATCTCGTATGTCAACGATGCATGACACAGCACGCATCAAACACGCCGCATACATTTATCTCTTTATTCTAATCATTGTTCGCAAACGCGTTTCATTTTATTTTTCTCCAACTTCTTTTGCTTCTTCTTCTTCTTTTTCCTGTGGCAAACACAGGTCCGGGGTAGGCCCTTCCATACCTTCCTCCTTATCACCATTACCTATGTACAAGTTGCGAGGATTTTTTTTATTCGCCGGCTGTTAGTACCTCGATTTTATTTCTATAATAATTATTTCATTTTTTAAAAATAAGAGTTGCTCCGATCCGCTCAATGTTTTCATTTTTCCTTCCTTATGCTTCGTGACATACTTAAAAAAAAAAGGAATCAGTCATCGTAAGAATTAAATCGACCGAAAAGTCCCATTATCAGTGGATCAATTATTGAAATTGAATTTGTCGAAAAAAAATAAAAATTTTATGACGTTAAGTTTGCATCGTGGAAACGCAATGGAATTAATTAATTCAATTTTCCTGAAAGCAAAACCAAAAATAAAACTACAATGTCGGTCTACGACGATTCTTGCAAATAAAAAATTGAATGCCAAAAATATTGTGGCGAATGAAAAAATAATGAAAAAATTGTGAATGGATCAAATATTTTTCGTTCGACTCCAACGATGCAAATGATGTTGAAATTTACATCGTTGGAACGCAACAGAATTAATTAATCAATTCCATTTTTTAAAGCAGAGTGTTGGCCTGGGACAATTTCTGCAAATGGAAAATTGAACGTCGAAAAAATATTGAGGCGAAGGAGGAAATATAAAAAAATTGTGAATGGATTGAATATTTTTCGTTCGACTCCAACGATGCAAACTTTATAGTCGCAAAATGTAGGACTACCGGTGGTCACGGTAGAATATCATTGCAGAGATGATTTTTGACTGATGACTAAATTTTTAGAGTTCGGAACGTTTGGAACAATTCCATTTTGCCTGGTTTTTTTTTCTTCATTATTCCATTAACTTTTGTTGTTTAGCGGGATGAGCGAGAGATGCTGGTTGTGCGATTGATCGCTTTGCATTTTTTTAATCTTATCGTAACTTCTCGCAATTAATAGTTGTTTCTTTTTTACTATTTCCTCGGATCTTCGGAGTTTGGGTTTTTGAATGAATGATGCTCTAGTGGCAATTGCGATGGGCAGTTCATTGTTCTTTCGTGCAGGGGACCAGCCCTACCTTACCGATGAAAATATATTCATCGTACCGCTTGCTGTGCGTTTACGGACCAGACGCGCTGCCACTGAAACAATTTTCATTTTTTTACATGTCTTCAATTCATTTTACAGGATTTTTGCAATAACAAACAAAATTTCTATGGAATCTGATTCAGAAAATGCGTTTGTATGGAGCAATTAACTTGATTCATCTCGGCAAGGGCAAGTTTGTTAACCAGCTTGAGGAATTTGGTTTATTCTCGAATTACGTTTGCATCTTTGTCGAGACGAAACAAAATTCGCAACTCGCCTGGGTTTTCTAGTTCCAGAGTCGATTTATTTGCATGACGTTGAAGTTTGAATTGTTGGAATGCAAGGGAATTTTTGAATTGATTCTATTTTTGCGAAAGCAGAGTCAAAAAAAAACTGCAGTGTCGGTTTATGACAATGTTTGGAAATAAAAAATTGAATTTCAAAGAAAGATTGAGGCGATTTAAAAAATACAAAAAAATGGTGTATGAATAAAATATTTTCCGATGAATTGCAACGATGCAAACTTCAATGTCATTTTATTCGATGGATCAAAATAATCTACTTGGAAAAACTCACCAGTTGCGTCTTGTGGTGTAAGCGGTTTGTCAAATACTTTTTGTATGACGTTGATCCACTGTGTCCGGTCGTCCTCGCTCTGTGCTGAGAGAAGAAAGTTTCGATCGGGTGTTTCGAGAGTGAAGGAGAATCCTTGATCTTTGGCCCCGGGTGGGACACCGGTTTGGATAGAAAAGCCATCGCAACCGTGGCCAAGAAATATTTCGCCTTTGGGATGAGCATCCATCGGATCGTCGTGATACATTAACTTTCGTCCGTCAAGAGTGAACCATCGTTTTTTATAGGCATCGGATTGTCTTGGGCCAGTTTTCCAGAGAAATCCTTCTCTCGAAAAGTCTCTGGTTAATTGCGACAACAATTCCGTCTCCGTAGCTCCGGGATAAGCGACTTGGAGTCTGTGCAGCTTGGCACATCTTATCGCCAGATACCAGTTTGTTATTATTTCCGGATCTTCGTGATAAACATAGATATGTCGCGTCGTACCATCCTTCATAAATGATATTTGCAAACTGTTTTGATTGCCGGTTTTCGGAGGGGCGAATGCCACGTTCAACTCCGATATCCTCAGCACAGCTTTCGCGTCTTTGTTCTCCTTCACGTGATATTTCAGTGTATCGTCCGCCTCGGAGAGAACAAATTTACGCGGATGATAACGAGAATCTTCTTTTCCTCGCTTCATCAAAAAACCTTCCATAAATCCTGATACATATTGATTCTGTCGCTCCGGATGACAAAATTCCTCACGCTCGTATTTTGCTCGTATCCATTGTTCCACCAAAATCCTGCACAATGCATAAATTCATCTTATGACATTCAAGTTTGCATCGTTGAAATGCAACGAAATTCCCTTTTTTCCACATCAAAGCCCAAGATTCTTATCCAATATTCATTCAGGTTAATAAAATGATATTTTTTTATAATCCAAACATAAAATCGCAAGAAAAATTGTGAATGACGTTGACGTTTGCATCGTTGGAATGCAACGAAATTCTATTTTTTCTGTGGCGGCGCTTAATATTCATGGTTTTGAAGGTTGCAAACTCAAGCATAATATTTTTATGTTGAATATTTGCAAATAAAAAGTCTTTGTTCGGGAGGAATAAGAATTTGGATCTGGAGATTGATCAGATTTTCTGTATAAAGTCATAACGTACTGCGGTGCATCTTGGTTTGGTCTGCGGTAACACGAAGGTACTCGCTCCTCGTAAAACACCCTTGCTGCTATATTCCCAACTTCTCGGACTCTCGTAACTTGAGAATCTTCCCATCTATCTAGTTTAAGATGTTTTACTTTGGAAATATGGGCCCCCATCGAGCGGTGCACCCCGGCGCACCTTGTGCATAAAAATATTCCAATGTTGTAGGAAGCCCATTCTGGATCTGAAATAAAACATTAAATCCTCAAGCCCCGAAAGATTTATTCATTCCCTGACTAAAATGGAAAATTCCCGGACACAAAGATTTTCAATCGCTCAAGTATAAAATATTGAATATTAAAAAATTGGATTTACGTAATATTTGTGAATATTATATGCATGAAAAAATTATGATAATAAAATCGAATGCTGAATTTTAGAATTGCCGATCGCAACAAAAATGTTTTTAACATTGATAAAAAATGTCCACAATTTTCCTGCTGCAAAATAAGTCCATTCTGTAGTGACAAATTTTCAAAATGGTCCCAAGTTCTTGGCAGATTTATTTTTGGCATCGTAAAAAGTCTCGTGGACTTAAAAATTTTTTTTTTCTATTTTAAAGTTTTTTTCAAAGTTTCAGATTGTTGACCTTGCGGAGCAAAGTAAAAATGAAAAGATTCTCTTTTGTTTTGACGATTCCAAAAATGGATTATGAAAAATGGAGATGGAGGCGATTCCAAAAATACAATAAAATTGTAAATGGATAAAATATTTGTCAACAATGTAAACTTCAATGGCGTATCATTCACTACAAAACTGAGTTTCAATGTTAAAAAGATTTTTGCCCTATCGGCCCGAAAATATCAAAGTAGGAACAATTGGCATGATTAAAAATTAGATGGAAACATTATTTTGTGTGCATAATGACAAAAACATTGAGTTCTCAACAACGGAAGGGGAAAAAAATCACTGAAATAGCTCAGTTGAGCAAAGGTTAGGCAAACTGAACAGGAAAACCACAGGCATCCTCTTTGGCAGAAATGTTTCTAATCATCGTGATAATTTCCTGAATGGGATATTTTGAGCGAGTGATCAAAAGAGCTGAACGTACGAAATGTGTAAAAAGTTTCGTTACGAAACGTCAATAGCTGTTGGTTTGCTGTAGACTAGCGAATAAAGTTTATGTTGAATGGCATACTTGATCATAGCACTACAATGCGTTCCGCCAAAAGTAACGCGTTGGACACATGACGAGATAATGAGAAAATAAGTGAAGATTTGAGGGATAGGATATTAAGAATTGACGGGAGAGCAACTTTGAAAAACTGTCTTTTTCTCATCTCGGATACATATTCACGCTTTGATACTACGGGAGTGTAAAGGTATAAGCAATAGTTCGCTGCCCGAATACATGCTGTGACAGGATTTGTACGAAAGAACGCCAAGGAATATGCACTGAGAGTTAACCAGCTATCACGTAATGATAACGATAAATGACTGAAAAATCACATTGGAAACTCACTTTTTGCTCCACAATCCGCGCACTCGTTATTTCTTGGCTTTTTTAGAAGTTCCGCCAATAACTTTTCATTCGAGTCCGCCATTTTAAAACATTATATCTCGTAGTATATGTCTGGGTGTATTCGGCATTACGGAAATACGCCTTACGGGTATGCTGTCATTCATACTTGATTCATACTCGTCGTGGCGGAAGAGAAACGTGGTGGGGGAGGGGCTGCGAATAACCTCCGGAAACACGCGAGCGTTGTGAAGTTATCCGCTTAATTTGAAGTCCTATCATCTCCGCCCTCCGCATTGCCTCCGCGCCGATGATACACTTGATACGTTTTTCGTATTTTGATATACAAAGTGTTCATTAAAAATTAACATTGCCGGTTAGGATGGATGGAGTGAATGTTAAAAAATGTATAGATGAACATGGGTGGAATGAGAGCACAACAATTATAAAAATAAAAAAATATTATTGAAGTTACCGGTCGTCGGTAAAATCCAATGAATTTCGTATACATTATTTTTAGCCCGAAGAAATTCTGCGCGATTTGTAATGCTACCATAAGTTTTTAATTGCTCTTGGGCAGTAGAGTCTAGAAATAATATTTCCCCTCAAAATAATCATCGTAGCTTCATATCACATGCATATTTTCTAATGGAAATATATAATTATCTCTGTGGGGGGTGTTGGTGTTTAGAGCAATCGGAAAACATTAAGCATTAGCTATCTGTAATACTCGCTCTTCAATGGCGCATTTTTTCGCTGAAAATGTCATTTCGTACACGCGATTTGTGCGATCTTTTCGACAAATAACATCCTACCCCGTGATAACTTTCCCGAATTGTTAAAAAATTGTTAATTTAGTTGATTTCACGAGTATTGTGCAAGTATAATATCGCGTGCCGGGTGTGTAAAGTGTTCAAATTATCTCGACGCCTAGATTGTCATAGCCCATTTTTTCAAATGGTCAGTTCCGTTAGTTATGATTGTCAAGAACGTGTGACAAAAATGTAGAGGCTGTTGCAAAGTCGTGAGTGTGTGTTCATTAATCCCCGCATTGAATCTCAACATTAAATACGTATTAACGATTAAAAAAAATGTTTTCGTAGGTAACACCCGAACACGTCATAATTGAGCGATATCCGGAGCAGAAATCTCGAGTAACGGACCCAGGGTGGGGTCTCTTTCGGTATTATCTCAGGGGCTCGAAAGAACCGTAAATTAATATGGAAATTTGAGGAAAACGAGAGAAGAACAATATTTCGTGACTCTATGACAAAATTATAAAAAACAGCAACAATGGCGAGACCCATAGTCCCAAGCCAACAGAAACTGGCGGAAAAGTTGACGATTCTCAATGACCGAGGTATCGGCATGTTGACACGCATATACAACATAAAAAAAGCATGCGGCGACGCTAAATCAAAGCCGGGCTTTTTGTCCGACAAAACTCTCGAGTCGTCAATAAAATCTATAGTCAGAAAATTCCCGAATATCGATATCAAAGGACTACAGACCATAACCAATCTCCGCAACGAAATAATCAAATCTCTGTCTCTCTATTATTACACTTTCGTCGATCTCCTCGACTTCAAAGACAATGTTTGCGAATTATTAACGACAATGGACGCGTGCGGAGTGCATATGGACATAACGATCAATTTTGACCTTACCAAAGGTTATCTTGACCTCGTGGTTACTTACGTGAGTCTCATGATATTGCTGTCCAAAGTAGAGGACCGCAAAGCGGTCCTGGGCTTGTTCAACGCCGCTCACGAAATGGTGCACAGCCAATCGGACTCCAGTTTTCCTCGATTGGGTCAGATGATCATGGATTACGATGCGCCGTTGAGAAAGCTTTCCGAAGAATTTGTGCCGCACTCTAAACTGCTGAGAAACGCTTTGGCCTCTCTGTGGCCGGTTTATCCCGGGAGGAATCTCTCGGCAGACACTTGGCGTGCCGATCAGAAGCTCAGCTTGGTCGGAAGTCCCGGACAAATACTCAAAGCTGCGGCGACCGAGACAATGTCCTGCGAAACTCTGAGTCTCGACAGAATCGAGCGGTGGATCATTCTCGGCTTCACCCTGTGCCATTCGTTCTTGAACCAAGAACAACCGAACAAACTTTGGACCGCGGCGCTCGAGTCCGGCTGGGTATTGGCGCTTTTCCGTGACGAAGTGATTTACATCCACCAATACATTCAAGGCTTCTTTGAAGGGATCAAGGGCTACGGGAAACGCGTCTCCGAAGTGAAAGATTGCTACAATCAGGCTGTCCAGAAAGCAGGTTACAGGCACAGAGAGAGAAGAAAATTTTTGCGTAACGCTCTGAAGGAATTGGGCCTCATAATGACGGATCAGCCCGGACTTTTGGGCCCGAAAGCGCTGCTCGTTCTCATGGGGCTTTCTCATGCGCGCGACGAGATTCTGTGGCTCTTGAGACACGGCGACAATCCTCCGTCGCAGGGAAAAGCCAAGGGAAAAGCCAGCGAGGATCTGGTCGACCGGCAACTACCGGAGCTGCTGTTTCATTGCGAAGAACTGCGGGCTCTCGTGCGGAAGTATTCTCAAGTTCTGCAACGCTACTACGTCCAGTTTTTGTCGGGATTTGACGCTCCGTCGCTTCATCAAATGATCCAAAACTTGCCAGTCTGTCCGGAAGAGGAAGGCGCGATTCTGAGCGATTTGTGCTCGGCGATCGCCAACGTAAACGTTAAGCAGGTCGAAGAGAACGAAATGTTTGATTTTCGAGCATTTCGTCTTGATTGGTTCCGCTTACAGGCTTACATGTCGATTGCCAAATCGAGCATGAATCTCGTTGACAATCGCGAACTCGCTGCTTTCATGGACACTATAATATTCCACACAAAAATGGTCGACAATCTCGATGAAATGTTGGTCGAGACTTCAGACTTGTCAATTTTTTGTTTTTACAATAAAATATTCGAGGACCAGTTCCACATGTGTCTCGAATTCCCCGCCCAGAATCGTTACATCGTGGCATTTCCTCTGCTGTGCAGTCATTTCCAGAGTTGTACTCACGAGCTGTGTCCGGAGGAGCGTCATCACATAAGAGAGCGAAGTTTGTCCGTGGTCAACATGTTTCTCGACGAAATGGCTAAGGAGGCGAAAAACATAATCACCGCGATATGTGATCAGCAATGCAACATGAGCGACAGCCTCTTGCCAAAATATTGTGCTCAATTGATATCTCAAGTCGTTAACCGCAAGAAGAAGGACAAGAACAAGAAAAATGCGATTGAGATCCACAAGCCGGGTATCGAGAGTTACCGCAAGACTCGTGAAGTTTTGACAACCATGGATAAACTTCATATGGCTCTTACTGAGTCCTGTTACGCCATTAATTACTGCCCAACGATCAACGTCTGGGAGTACACGTTTGCTCCAAGAGAATATTTGCATCAGCATCTCGAGACAAGATTCGCCCGAGCTCTCGTTGGCATGGTAATGTTTTCCCCAGAGTCGAGCGAGATTGCTAAGCCCTCCGAGCTCTTCGTGAGCGTGCGTGCCTACATGAACGTCTTACAGACCGTCGAGAATTATGTGCACATCGACATAACGCGTGTCTTCAACAATGCGTTGCTCCAACAAACTCAATCGCTCGACAGTCACGGTGACAAGACAATTGCTGCTCTGTACACTCAATGGTACTCGGAGGTGTTGCTCAGACGTGTGAGCGCCGGGAATATTTGTTATTCCGGCAATCAACGAGCCTTCGTAAGTCTATCGGCTGAGAGTTCAATTCCCTTCAACGCTGAAGAGTTTTCGGACATAAATGAGCTCCGGGCGTTGGCGGAATTGATCGGACCTTACGGGATGAAGATGCTCAACGAAACTCTCATGTGGCACATCGCCAGTCAAGTCCAAGAACTGAAGAAACTCGTCGCTGGCAACAAAGAGGTTCTCGTTGCTCTCAGAACCAATTTCGACAAACCGGAAGTTATGAAAGAACAATTCAAACGACTACAACAAGTCGACAACGTTTTGCAACGCGTTACTATTATCGGCGTCATTTTGAGCTTCCGGCAATTATCCCAGTCTGCGTTAGTCGATGTCCTCGAAGAGAGAATTCCGTTTTTACTCAGTTCCATACTCGACATCCGACATCATCTTCCTTCCGGCGACCCAATGCGCGTCGTCTCCGAAATGACCTCCGCCGCAGGACTCACTTGCAAAGTCGATCCCACCCTGACCGCTGCTCTCAGAACACAAAAAGCCGAAGTCGACGAGGACGAACATTTGCTCGTTTGTCTTCTGATGGTCTTCGTCGCTGTCTCCATCCCCAAACTAGCTCGTAACGAAAATTCCTTTTACAGAGCGTCCCTCGAAGGTCATTCCAACAATATCCACTGCATGGCCACAGCCATCAACAACATATTCGGAGCTCTCTTCACGATTTGTGGGCAAAACGATATCGAAGACAGAATGAAAGAATTTTTGGCTCTCGCCTCGTCCAGCCTCCTGCGCCTGGGACAAGAGGCCGACAAAGAAGCCACGAGAAATCGTGAGTCCGTTTATCTCCTCCTCGACCAAATTGTCCAGGAGTCACCTTTCCTAACGATGGACCTTCTCGAGAGCTGTTTCCCATATGCTCTCATACGAAACGCCTATCACGATGTTTACAAACTCGAGCATTCTCAGTCATGAGCATAACGAGAGCATTCGACAAAATATATCTTTTTTTTCTCACCCTACGATAGGGTTTACCGTCCCCAAAGCAAAACCGCAATGGACATCGAAACAGGGATGCGAGCATCGGACTTTCAAAAATCATTCAACATTTCATTAAGTATATATAGGCAAGGCAGTTTAGTTTAACACTATTATCCTCGATGTAGAAAATCGGTAGAATATTTTTTTATTCTGCTACTATCCAACATTTTTACTCGGATCTTTAAAACTTTCCATTGTGCAAGCTTCTTTTCTAATATTCCGTGGCTCGGTGTGTAACGTACGTTCAATATCTTTATCAACGTCAACTATTATTTCCGATCGTCAAAATATGAGTATTTATTTATCTATGATGTTTGCGTCGTTGGAATGCAGCAGGATTCAGTCATTCCATTTTTTTTCAAAGCAGATCCAAAAATAAAACTGCGCTCGGTCTACGACAATTTTTTGAAATGAAAAATTAAAAAAAATATTATTAATTATTCATTCAAAAAATCAAAGAAAATGTGAATGGATAAAAAAAATTTCGTTGGATTTCGACGATGTAAAATTCAATGTCGTCATTCATAATGTCAAATGATGTTGAAGTTTGCATCGTTGGAATGCAACGGAATTATTTAATTAATTTTTTTTCAAAGCAGAGCGAAAAATAAAACTGCAGGGTCGATCGACGGCAATTTTTTCAAATGAAAAATTCAATGTCAAAGAAATATAGAGGCGATTTGAAAAACAGAAAAAAAAGGTGAATAGATGAAATATTTTTCGTTGGACTCCAACGATGCAAACTTCAATGTCGTATCTTGCGAAATAGTTGTAATTATTTTGTCGAACCAGTTGATCCAAGTGATTGTTGTATTCGAACGGTGCCCATTGCCATTGGTTCGAGACGAATTTATAAAGTTGAAATGCTAATTTCCAATTCGACGCTTAAAACTCGAGATTTTTTTGTAATGCATTTCGTAGAACAAAATTAAAGATTATTTTTTCTTGATTAGTCTAATTTAAATGTATGATTATTAATTATTACGTAAATGTCGTATCTTCTTACTTGCAACGCGTTTAAGGCGATCTATCAGTTGCGCAAGTGCGAGGCAGATAACCAAAAAATAAGCCCGAGAGAAATTAAAGTTACTTTTTCCTGTCAGGTGAAGAAGCAAATTGTAACTTATATTTTTCCCGAAAGATCAAGCCTCTCCAAATAAAACGGGCAATGGATGGATCTCCTTAATAATACCCAAAGATACTCGTTATTATATACACGCAATGTGAGGCATATTAGAGTATTATATTTTATTATTTAGTTATTCAATACGCAATGTCATTGAGTTTAAATTTTCTTATTCTCGTGTCCCATCATCTTTCTCCATATCCTATCTTTTTTCACGTGTCAACGATATCAACTCATACGTCTCCTTTACCATTTAGTCTCGATATGTATCGATTTTTAGCCACGAATTTTATATAATGTAAATTGCAACTATTTTACAATAGTTTCTACGATAAATAAAGATGTCCGTCTGACCGATTATCCGTCTTTTTACTCTCACCTTATTATACTATTCTATTAACCTGCCGGCTGTGTACTCGACAGCCAAAAACTTCTGAACTGTATTTCAGAAAATTCTCCACAAACTATGCTTTACAACGTACGAGAAGATTCAGGATGAAAAATAAAAACAAATCATTATTTTTTATGAATTTCGTCAAAATTGACGAATCGGATTTGATTTAGAGGTAGAAAAAAATCTTACATGAAGAGTTGAGACTGAAATGGTGACCTGGGATCTTCGTTCTCCTGTTTTTTTCTTTTTTACCATTCTATCGCATTCTTGACTGATTTTTTGGCTTAAAGAAAAATTGCCCCAGGCTAACGTGATCCTGCATTAAAAAATGAAAAGAATGATCCCAAGCTGAACCCTTTTCGTTAAATTTTGTCAGAGATATGAATTTTTCAAAATTTATGACCCCAGTAAAAAAATGAACAGGTAAAAAAAAAGTTGAGTCTAGAAAATTCGTATCTTATACATATTGAAATAGTGAGTTTCCATATGTTTGATCGAAGTTGGTTGTCGACGTTGAATATATTTCTAGGACATAAAATTTCGTGAGAAAATTTTGAAAAACTATTTACGTCGTCGATTCGTCAAATTTTTTTCAGTCTCGACTGCTAATCATAGTTTCGCTTCGAGATCCCTCGAAGTGGAATCTCGAATGTTCATTGCGGGAAAAGGAATTAATAATAGTTTGGATTTTTGTCGCGATGGAATTTTCGGAAGGACACGAAAAATGTAAAATGTATGCTTTATTTTAGATTCTTTACAGTACTTTGTTTTTTTTTTGTTCTTTTTTTTATATAATCACATTAACGTAGCACAAAAGAGATTCACAATCATATTTTTTATTTACTTGTTTTGTTTTATTTTATTTTATTCATATATCCTTAAAACACGCCATGTCCTAAACATTTGGGGGGTTGTTGAGGGTCGGATGTGAAATGTGAAAGTAGTTTTAGGCTACATCTGGGCGATTGGTCAGTATCATGCGCAACGAATAGGGTGTGCCAGGAAATTTTAATTTATCGTAGGATCAAAAAAAAAAGACAAAAAATAAGAGGAAGAAAGGAACTCGTGAAATTGGGAAAGAGAGTATTGTAGCAAGCAAAGGCCACTTGGTGTTTTGTAATATCCAAGCAACACATTTGAAAATTTTCTACGACAATTGTCGAGATAAAAAAAGAAAAAGAAAAAAAAAAAAATTTCATCAATCAAAAGTATGCACAAATGTTTACAATCGACGAAGAGAAGAAAATCGATAGCTCGAAATAATTCCGGATGCACGATGTCGATAGGTCACCACGTTTTTTGGATTGATAGAAAAAATATAATATGTTAATTTGTCTTTTTTTTTTGTTTGTTTCTCTTCCTTTCTCTTTTTTCTTCTTTTTCTCCTCTCTTCGTTCTTTGACATTATGTACATGTGATAGGGGGATATATAGTGCATCGCGTTACAATTGGAACGAGAAGCCTAAGCGCAGATTAATAGACAGTTTTAAGTGGAAAGGGGACAGATAATGGAGGAAATATCGTCGAATAGCTCGCACGCAAAAACCCCTCGCGCAATCGATATCCTAACAACGAGAGCTTTTGCCCCATTCAATTCACACCAGTCCACCCATGCATCATTATTTCGCTCGGTACGCGAGCGCAAAAAGAATAGAGTTTCAATGTTGACGATTTACATTTTTAACCAATATTTTTCTCTATACAAATAAAATCCATACAAACGTATTTTGGTCAATTAAAATCATGACATTTAGCTTAAACGGAATAATATTTTTTTATTATTTATTTTACGATAACCTCGTAAGAGATGAATGACTGGAATATCTTTTTGTAACAAAATAGAAGATCTGGATTGAAAACTCGAAACGCGCCAATGAAATTTATGATGTTGAAGTTTGCATCGTTGGAATGAAACGGAATTCATTTATTTATTTTGTTTTTTTTTCAATGCAGAACCAAAAATCAAACTGCAGTCTCGGTCTATGACAATTTTCGCAAATGAAAAATATAATGTCAAAGAAATATTGAGGCGATTTCAAAAATATTAGAAAATTGTGAATGGCTTAAATATTTTTCGTTGGAACGCAACGGAATTAATGAATTAATTTTTTTTAAAGGAGAGCCAAAAGTAAAACTGCAGTCTCGGCCTATGACAATCAATGCAAAGGAAAAATTGAACGTCAAAGAAATAGTGAGGCGATTTCAAAAATGTTAAAAAATTGTGAATTGATGAAATATTTTTGGTTGGATTCGAACGATGCAAACTTCAATGTCGTATGAAATAATACGATGGTAAAAAGAAAAAGTTAATCCGTTTCTCGAAAATGAAGTTGAAACAGTCAGAGAAATGGGCTCGTGTGCAATTAACAATTAATGATATTTATAATTATAATGTATTATCAGAACCGGAGCTCCAGAGATAGATATGCACAGCTTATTTGTGAGCTGTTTGGCAGTGTCTTGGAAGCCAATAGAGGAAAACTCGAGCCTTTGAAAAGCATGTTGGAAAATAAAAATGCATATAGGCAACAAACTGCTTGGCAGTGTTAAATTTGGAAATAACGGATAGAACCGTGTAAAGATAAATCTTTGCAGTTTGCAAATTTAGTCTGCATAGCTGCAACAATTCTGGCAGTTCTTGTTGAATTTTAATCTCATTAGTCTCTCCAAAAAGACATTTATCTATTATTTTGTTCGAAAAATTGTTCGGCACACTCATCGACATATGTAGAAAATTAGCTAACCTCGTCGATCCTGTTGTCCAAAACGGAAGTAACAAAACAACGAAAATTCTAGTTCTATTGAATGGTGCTAGGGACTCTCGTTGCATCTACGATTAATGTATCAACATTCAAACCGTTTGGCGCCGTTTTATTTACGTTTTTATCAATTTCGTCCCTTCAGTCACGTCGATTTTTACTTATGCCTGTGTTCGAGATAGCCAATGCGATAGGATGCCAGTCAAATGGTTGCTGAACCGCAAGAAACCAACAAGGACATCATTGTGGAGGGTTCAATCATTTTTTCATGCACTGGAAATGATTTTTTTGTCATTTACCAAAATAATAATGTAAATAATTTTTAATCTCAACACTTGATTCCATTTTTAATATCAATCATTGGAAGGTGAATATTTGTCACTGAAAAGCTTCGAAATTCCACTCGTACGAATATTTTTCAACTGGGACTAAGATCATATTGGAATTTGCAAGCTAAAAATGCAGAAGAGACAGCAATCTTTCGAAACAATTGAAGACACGACCGTAGAGCGATAAGAATTAAAAAAAAAAAAAAAACCATAAAAATCAGTAAAAAAGAATGCATGAAAATATTTGAGTAAAATATTGAACGAAACTACGTGAAATTTTGGCACGATTTGGTGTTGATTACTTGTTAAATATTGATGATAAAGAGAACGATGTTGGGGCGACTAAATGTTTCATTTTTTGGGCTGTTAACGCTTTGGCTACCTCGAACGACGATCAACTTTTCGGAGAACCAATTGGTATGCATGTTTTTGCTGCAATTTGTTTTCCTGGCCCTCGTGTTCAACGGCAATTTTTATTCTTTTTTTTTTGCATAATTTCCATCCTTTTGTCCTTTATGTTCGATTATCAATCTTGCCTCCATTCCTGATTACAAAATACAGAATAATATCGCGCTATAATACAGATTTGATATAAAAACAAGTATTCCTATTCTCATTTACCATTATAATTAGGTTTTTATACTTGATCGTTTATGTATAATGTCAGTTATTATTTACACAGGTAATCCCATCATTGCTTTCGGTCTTCTAATATATCGTGTTCTCGTCAAAATGTCCAGTAAACCATGTACGTTTACAGCTCACATTTACCCCTTAGCAGACACACACAAACACGCAAATTTCACGCACACACATAAACGAATGCATACGTAACAGACAAAAATTGCTTTGCCATTCTCATCGTTTTTCTTTGACGTCTATATCAATCTTTTCCTCCGCTATCTTCATCATTTTCTTTCCTCTCGTACTTTTCGCTTTAATAATCACATTGCGTCTATTTTACATTTTCACATGACCCGCAAACTCGGATTATACCAATTTGGCTGGCTATATGTATACCTTCCTTCCTTCCCACCACCCGAAAACACATAGTTTCCCTTTTGCTTCAAATTTCTCTGCTCCTCCGCCTTATTTTCATTTTTTTCCTTCGTCACAGAGTCATTTGATAGGATATTGAACGACGTTGAAGTTTGCATCGTTGGAATGTAACGAAATTATATTTTTTCTGTGGCGATACTTAGTAGTCAGATGCAGAATTGCATTGCGATGGTGAAATGATCGATTTTCGCGACCCAAAAACGTATGTCAGCTCGGAAAATTTGGAAGATTTTGAAAATTAAGGACAAAATATTGTAAGAATTTAATAAAATTTGGTGATAATATTCGTTAGCATCAAATGCCATGACACGATTTTCTTTTTATTTTTCTTCTACATAGTTGTCGAATAATTTGAGTTTACAATATGCAAAAGATTTTCCTATATATATCTGAGTCCTATGCTTATGCATGTAAACTCTAGTGGTCGATTACTCGAAAACTATGTAGGAGAAAAATCTTTAAAAAATTGTATATTCGTATTTAATACAAAAGAGTATGATCAGTAAATTCCATTAAATTTCCCTCCTTAAATGAATCATTAATAAAAATTCATAGTTTTTGTTCGATTCCAACGTCGCGAACTTCAGTTTATGGATATTGATCACCGTGTTTTTTAGAAAGTTGTCGTTTCCTCGCAGTTTTGAACCCACCAAATTCGATTGTTAAAAAGCAAGAATAATAAATAACGTAACATAGTAAAGCCAGAGAAATGAAATCTTGTCCGCAGAATACGCATAGAAAAATAGTTGCAATAGATTAATTCGGAATTACTTCAACTTGTCTCTTTTTTGCTTGTGCTTCAAATGAACGAACGGCTCTGTCGAAGTGAAACTTACATTAGACCATTACTCGCCATGTAATTTCCACTTTTCCTTCTATTCCGTCCTTGCCTTGATGTCATTGAAATAATTTATTCATATCTGACCGAGCAGAGAACAATCGGATATGAGTATCGAAAAAAAGCGATTATCTGTGAAAGTTTATGAAACATCACGTCGGCGGGGCAATTCAGTTAAACAAACGACGTGAATTCCAGCGAACAGTCCTGGCAATGCAGCGTCGAATGGAACTCGAAGTGTCCGTCGTTACAATACTCAAGGAGTCACTCGATTCAAATATTTACGAAATAAACGATCATTTATTATCAAATGCGACTGCGCAATTAGGCGGGATTGGTTTGTTCAATGATTGGCTTGAATGAACGAGTAACCCTGGCAACGGAAGGTGGGGGTACGGAACACCATCTCGTTGATCGAATGTAAAGACGAAAAAAGGATAAAAAAAGAAAAAAAAAAGATGATATATATATTTGTATATGTATATATGTATGTATATGTAGAACGTGCCTCAGAAAGAATCTAATCAGCACCCCCAAAGGGTATTTCCTCTTTCTGTCTCTCTCCTTCTTTGGTCCGCCATGGCCATTGCGTACAGTGCAATTGCCGTGCATTTCCCGTCATTGCGATAATCATTAAAAAAAAAAATTAAAAAAAAAAAACGAAAAACAAAACGAAATACCAACAATTATTATAACGTAATGTACAATTTTTTGTTCGTATGCAATGTGATGGATTTCGGTAGTTGCTCTATCATTACATCGTCTAAATAATAAACGGCAATATTCAACAATTGTTAGAAACATTGGTGATGGATAATTATCATGAATGGAAATAATATCAATAAATTACGAATCTTTTGAATCAGATTCTCATGGAATATTGATCTCTCTTCGTTTTTCTTTTACTCTTTCTTTCTCTCTCTCTCTCTCTCTCTCTCTCTCTCTCTCTCTCTCTCTCTCTCTCTCTCTCTCTCTCTCTCTCTCTCTCTCTCTCTCTCTCTCTCTCTTTCGCTTCAATTGGCTAATAAAAATTAGTATAAGAATAATACCGTTATCGTTTAATTGTTATTACATATATACTACAATGGTACAGAGATCAAACGAATGACCTGCGATAGTTTGGTAACGCTGAACGCTCTCGTCTCGCCTCGACACTCGAAGATCGGAGCGTGAATTCTTGGAAACTTGACTCGATCTCTTGCACCAAACGTTCGCCTAGAAATATGGCAATTTTCGGTGCATCGTGCTGATTTTTTTATTCTCAAGATTCAACGATACGATCTTTCAGGCAGTGTCGAGCAGAGCGTGTCTTGTTAAACCTTGATAAATCCTGCTTAAAAAGTCGATAGAAGAAATTGTCAATTTTTAACGCGATCTTCATTCTCAGTCATGTTTTCATTCATTTTTTCTATCACATTTTCTAAGCGGATCGACGAGCCCATTCTAGGTGCTGGGCGCGAGTCGTTTATTTTATTATAATCGTCGCAACGATTGTGTATAATCGATTTACGAGCTTTAGCCCAATGTCTTGGCTAACTGGAAAAGACATATTTTTGTTCTATCCGTTTTGACACGATACACACATTCTTAATGCTTTTTCTCAAACTCAATGCAGTTTTTGCGATTTGATAGTTTTTTTATGATTTTTGTTCTGTTCGGAAGAAATAATGCAGAGTCCTTGTTGTGATTTGATGTCAAATGGTCAATTAAATATCGCCTGGCTTTTCTTTCGCGTCTCACCATTTCGAAAATAAGTTCGATGGCGCGTCCACATTTTTAAAATGCCATCGTTTTGTCCTCTATGAGGATAAATGATTTTTATTCTCAACGTCGTATTCTTCTCTCTGTCGTTGATCTTGTCTCTCATCATGGAGCTATGCGCGTCACGGCTGCAAATAAATAATCGCTCTCGACGGTCTATGATCGTCACACCTTGTTGTGATGATGTCTCATCTCGTAAGCTGCACCCCTGCCACCTCCCCCGGAGCCCGAATAAGCACCGGCGTACAATTCTGGGTGATTGGAACGGCTGTGGTTGCCTGCTGAATGGGCGCTTGGTGGTGCACTAGCTGTGGGAACCGAGCGATAGCCTGTTTATAAATTTTATTTCAGAATAATCATCCAATTCCTGAGAAACACTATTACGATTTATCATGCTCATTTATTATTATTACGATTCACTATTTTTCCATCATCTTGAAGTTTGCATCGTTGGAATGCAACGGAATTAATTCATCCAATTTTTTTAAAACCGGAGCCAAAAATAAAACTGCAGTGTCCTTCTCTAACAATTTTTGCAAATGAAAAATTCAATGTCAAAGAATAATTGAAGCAATTCCAAAAATAAATAAAAAAATTGTGAATGAATCAAATATTTTTCGATGGAGTTCGACGATGCAAACTTCAAAGTCGTATTTTTTCCATCACCCGTTTTGAGGTTTTCCGGATAGGATACGGAACAGAGTGACGTAGAAAAATGCTTAAAAATTCAACTGAAACAAATTAAATACGGATCTCTGCTCCGTGGGAAGCGAAAGGTGTGATCTCATGAAGAATATATAGTTTCATAGCCAGAGATGTGCAAAATTATCCATTCAACGTTCGGAATTTTTTCAATATTTTTGCTATAAACATTTTTTTATTTATCAATTGTTTGAAATGTCGATAGGATTGTCAATACTTTGGGAATTTGCCAGTAGTTTACTCCATTCTCTTAGGACACAATTGTCGATGATGTGTCAATCAATCATTCAATTTTTTTTTAAACAGAGCCAAAAATTAAGCTGCCGTGTCGGTCTGTGATAATTTTTGCAAATAAAAAATTCAATGTCAGAGAAATATTGAGCAGATTCCAAAAATACAAAAAAATATTTTTCGTCGGACTGCAACGATGCAAACTTCAATCTCGTAATTGTTGCACATCTCTGGTTCTACGTTTTTTTCGATGAAACAGGTTATGATCGTTACCGAACAAAATGAAGTGAAATTCCATTTCCTATGCCAATGAATGCATCCATTAATTTTCAATATTCCATCGACCATCGATTATTATTTCCCAAAAACATCATAAAATGTCCAATACTGTTTCTCCTTCGGTCCAATTGAAAAAAGACAATGTCTAACCATCGTGAAAAGGGTCGTTCAATGTGAACGATGGAAAAAAATGGAGCGATGAGTTTCTCGATATATTAATTCGAAACAATTAGTAAAATTAATAAATTCAAATAATTGCTCTTTGTCATCACGAATAATGCAACAAATAATTAATATTCGTGATGAATAATTGGTATTCAATGACACAAGTGTTTTTATCACAGTTGGTCGATGTGAAAATCTATTGATGCTAAATTTGAAGAAAAACTTAGTCGTTTGATGAAAAAATGAAAAACCTAAGCGTATGCAGTGAAAAAAATGAATTGCGACGTCGTCTTATGAGAATCGAAAGGCATGCCGTGGCGAGAACTACGAAAAAAAGAAAATAAAATGAAAAATAATTGATGTATGACCAATACACAGAAGCAAATGCAAAAGTTGGTCATATCAAAGGATCTGAGTGAAGAATAATAATTAATGAAATTGAGCTCAGCGAATGCAATGTTTCGGGATAATTAATCTTGAATTTGCTTCCGTCGAGAATATAGAGTTAGCCCCAGCTCACCTCTGCAGCTCATAGAACGATAGTGTCGTATAGTGATGCGCGTCAATCAATGCGAGGAAGATGCGCAAAGGAGAAAACATTGATGTAAGTTGCGGGTATCAATGAGGTAGGATTCGAGACCGACCGTTATAAGGAAATTCGATCATTATCGTTAGAGCGAATAGGAATTTAATATTCAAAAATAAAACGAGGAAAATCGTGCTCAATCGCACGGAAAATTTATATTCAGATTATTGCGAGTTGGGACTTGAAAATTCTTCCCTAAACTTTATTCCGAAGCGGAAAGTCTATCGCGATATTTTGTTCAGTGACGTTCGACGAATCCTGTCGAAGCTTTTGGCCCAAATTCTCGTGCGGCATGAAATTGCACAAAAAAAGGCTCCGGACAAACTTTTTTCTACAAATATTTCTCGGATCGTTTTTTTTAAATAAACGATTTTTTTTTTTTTTACGAAATTTTGTTGAGATTGATCCCATGGATTTTGATTCTATTCCCGAGCAGCGCGTTTGTCGACGTGAATAATTGACACGTCCGGAATTCGCTGGGGAGTCTATTTAGACGATAAATTTATGATATCAACAGACTGGGATGTTTCTGGGTCATCGATCGCGCACTGAATCGTTCTCTTGTGTAACTTGAAAAAAAGAGATCTCAGATTTTTATGGAATTTTGGTTTTAACGATCGAATAACCTTGGTGGCGTGAAATCGACGATCGGGCGTGATTCACTTTGGTCAGGATGATCTCAGAGTACAAGTAACTTTGTTATTTTTTCAACATGGTGATCGCGAGGGATGAAATTACCTTTTGGATAATACTGAGCTCCTCTACCCTCTCCATAACCATGTGACGGTCCTCGTGTACCATGACCTCCGCGACTTTGATTCGGTGGTATACTTCTTGGTCCAGGACCACCTCCGCCACCGTGTGGATGTCGCTGATCGGGGAAAAAAAATAAATAAATGAAAATAACAAATAAAAATAAATGACGTAATTTTTTTCTATCGTCAATTCCCTGACTAATAATTGTCAGTCTTTTCAATTAATCACCATTCTTCTGAGTGTGTTCATTGGCCTCCTGAGTGTGTCACTGATGCGTCTCGCAGGCGGTTTCTTCGGATTGCTCGATGGCGTGTGAACGGCGCAACATTTAATAAACATTCCCATGAATATCATAAATGCAATACCCATGAGGAGAACGGCCCACCAAAACTCCTGAAATATTCGCATTACAATAGCAATCGTTAGATTTTTATTTATTTATTTCGAGCGAATTTTTGCCATTTTTTTTTAACCCACAATTTTGTGCACTGATATTTGCTTGAAACGATTTTTCGAAGTTTTACCTATTTCCCGTTAAATTCAGACGTTCGTACGAACAAATAAAAACTTGGGATCTGGGGCCAGAAAACTTGGCCAGATTATTCTGTCGATGGCCTGTGACTTTCTTTTGTTCCTTTTATATATTTTTATCATGTGCCTTTTACAACTGAACGCGATCTTTTCAGTCACTGTTTTTCTTTATGTGGAAACAATTAGAGAAATGTTTCTTACCGTCATCCATTGTGCTACGGTCAAAAGTGTTTCTTTATTGAAGAGCATGTTTTTCAATCTCGCCAGTGGACCTTCCGCATCGACCGCACGACATTTCAGAAAAACGTCGCAATAACCCTTGAAAATGAGTGAATAAAAAAATCCGATTAAAAACATGCCAAACAGACTTTGCAAACGACGATCGTTCGGCGAATCAACTCCCACAAGTTATTTCAGTTTGATGAATTTTTTTGTTTCCTTTCAATTTGACTCTGTTTCGTTTTTTGCAAATCGTAATTTTTTGGCCTCACAAAGAGCAAAAATATTGGAACAATTTTTTTTTCTCATCACCGGCTGAAAATTACGCATTTCGAAAATTTTGCCGATTATTTGAATTTTTTAATGAAGTTTGAAAGATTTTTAAGACGACTGAACAAATTCGGAAAATCTTACTCGCGGTCTTGTCAAAACCGAGGCAAAGATCGAAGAGATAAACTTTTGTGGCGCTCTCATTGAGTTTCCCTCCCTAAGAATAAATATTCCGCATATTTGTACGTAAAATTTGAGGAAAAAGGTGGATGAGGACAGTCGCGCTTCGTACCTGGAAATTATCACACGGTGATCCAGGTCGAAGGCTTATGCCACCTTCGGGTAATCCAACGCTTTGAGCGAATTCACTTGTACTCCGGCAAGTACCAGTATCTGTGCCATTCTGACAAGCCAATTCGCAAAGTTTTCGTTTATCGATATTCGGTATGATGTTGCTGGTGAGAAAGCACTCTGTCAAATTCCATTCCAGGCATATGGAGCCGGTACATTCACCGTTGATGCACAACTGCAAAAAAAGTTTATTCCATTAACAATTTCGTATGGACTTGATTGCATAATCACTTCGTAATAATTGCATGAATTGAGTGAAGCGAGACAATTATTTTTCGATAGACCCCGATGTCGCGATGAGCCTGAGGTTTGCATCGACGCAATGCCCCGAAATAAATTTAAAAAAATGATTTGTCACTTTTCTTTTGAATTTTTTTTTTCTCCGTAAAATAAAAAAGTGACGAATCTTTTTTTTTTCATTTCGTAGCATTGCGTCGCAAACGTCAGTTTCATGATATAAGTTGAAAGGAATTTATGTAGAAAACTCTCGTCTTCAGGTTTCCACATAAATAAATAGGAATGAAGAATTTTTCTCAAAACGACCTCAGATTTTTAATTTTTATTTAAAATTGATATGGAATCAATATTTTTATGGCTTGAGACTCGATTTTCAAAAATTATTTCCCAGAGATTGAGTTTACGATGTTTTTAGTGAAATTTCTTTCCATACCTGAGTTCCCTCGTTACACCGAGTTTTGTTCGCTTTCGGCAAAGATATTGGGCATTCGGCCGTTCTGCCGTTGCAAGTTGAATTGTAACTGCAGTCAGACTCCGCTTTGCACTGTACTCTGTCATGTAGCGAGACGAATTGGCAAGTTTCACTGGAGCAGCAAGGACCTTGGCTAGGACTGTGAATAAAAAATATTTCAATTAATAAAAAAAACATTCAACGGGGTCTATCAGACCCGTGAGTGTGAAAAAGAGAAACGAAAAGTAGATAAACGTTGTTCGTGGTCTCGTTCCATATTTTCAGAAAAATAAAAGTTACATTTTTTTCTCTGGCCAAATGGGAGCAACGTGTAACTGAAATTTTTTCTAAAAATATTCAGTCTCTCCAATCAAGACGTGTTGGGGAATTTTTGACGACCGAAAAAGTGATAGATCATTTTTAAAAAAATTATGCAAACAAATAATGAACAAACCTGCACTGAGTTCCCTTTCTCCTCTTGCAGCCCTTGTGACTCTTGTCATCGTCGGAGACTTGACGAGGATAACAGCATTTGTCGACGCATTCGACGTCGTCGTAGCCACAATCGCACTCCTCACCAGCCTCGACGATTTTGTTGCCACAGAAAGCACCGGCGGATGCTGAATCGTTTGAAAAACATTTTAATAGGTTGGGCGATCATAATAAACGAACAAGCACGAGGAACAAATAATAAAACACTCGAGTACATCGAGACTCTTCCGAGGATGTAAAATATGCAAAGTGAGAAAAATGAGTTCTTGAGGATAAAGAAGAAAAATCGCATACAAATGAGAAAAAAAAAATATTTTTTTACCAGTAAAGCAATTTCGTTTTTTGTTGTCCTCAATAGCATCGAGGACGTTACTGATGTTGCCTATACTGCAGGTTGAAAATTTACTATTGTTCGGTCGATCTCCGCTGGTCGCAGAGGCAAACATAATATAATTGCCATATATGCCTCCAGGTCGGCATTCGGGTGGAAAATCATGCTGTGAATCGAATAAATATTGCCAATTGAAACAATCAATCAAGTGTGTATTAATATCGATATCGGGAATCGAACGAATCGTCGATGCTTACCGGTGAACCAAAGTTATGGCCGATTTCATGGGCCAAGGTCAATTGCGAGACTTTGGGCGGAACTCTGCTGTTGTAATTAACGAATGTTATTATTCCTGTGTTGAGAGACCTCTTTGTCGATTGGTACATTCCTTCCACAGTTTCCGTGTAGGTCTTGTATTTTTCGCATATACCACCGGATGCACCAGAAGCTGAGGCTACCCAAGCGAGGCCGAGTGTCCCACCGGTAAAATCTCTGCACATCGATCCAAACAATATTCATTTATTCCTTTCCCACAGACAGTCAAACAAAAATGAAAAAAAAATCGTAACTTCGAAATTTTTAAAGGACGAATTTTGGAAGAATTCAATAAATATTGCGATCCTTTAGGCCTTGAGATGAAAAATTCACGTGCAAATTAATCAGCGGTTGTCTCATTGACGATATTTTTTTTCTGTTGCTCTCCCCTGACCGAAGCAGTCTCAATGAAATATTCACCATTCCCCATCGCCATTTATGGCACCAAACAGTTTTTACAGATTCCATAACGAAAGAAATCAATAATAATGGAATTAAATGGAAATTTTTTTTTTATGAATAATTTCTGGACTAATTCTATTTCTTGAACGTCGGGCCAAAAATAAAACTGCAGTTTCGACCTACGATAATGTTTGCAAATGAAAAATTCAATGTCAAAGAAATATTGAGGCGATTCCAAAAATAAAGAAAAAAATTGTGGATGGATAAAATATTTTTCTCTGGACTCCAACAACGATTCGAACTTCAATGTCGTGTCTGGCACACGGCAATGGATGTTTCGATCAATTTTTTGTTTTGACATCTATACCGTAGCACAATCTTTTCGAGGATCGCGTTTGAATTAATGTTAAGAAAGTAGAAATGAACGCAGCGATCGTTCCAACTTACCTATATGTAAAAACATATGCGAGGCAAAAATCTTCATGATTTCCCAGTGAATGTTGATTCAAGAAATTGCTGACGTCGATATTTTCCATACAAAAAACGTTCGGTTTTGAGTCAGACCGTGGTGAGCACGCGGTGTCATTATCAATCTGTGAAAAAAAATGGTGCGTTTTTGAGAAAAAAAAGAATAAAGTGATTGAGGTTTACGTGAAGACGAAAATAATTACCTTTATCCTCTGAACTTCAAATTTAATGTTCCTGTGTTCAATTCTACCGTCGAATCTGGTGTCCCTGTAGATATAATTCACCGCCGTAACGTGATGTGCTATTAGAGACAAAATTTCCTCTCTCGTCTTTTCGGGATCTCCGCGAAGCTGTAAAAAAAAAGTAAACGAGATCTCTCGTTGATTGGATTCTCTTTCTCTCTTTCTCTTTTTTTTTACCAAGTGAATCCATGCAGCTGGAATACTACGAAGCATATAAAAAATTCACAAAGTGGATATCGATCGCAAAAGATTGAATCACTGCGGAAAGAGACTCCAAGCTGAATAAAATCCATTGGCCGAATAAAATGAGATTTATAGGAAATAAGACACAGCCGCAAGGACCTGGAAAGTACAATTTGCTCGTATGGCAAAAATACTTGGCGGAATATTTCCCAGTGTAGTATAATCGTTGAAAAAAAAACCCAGAGTCTGGTGTCAACTTTTTTTTTCGAATTTGCGCCATTAATATTCAAGTTTTTTTAAAATCGTGATATTTTAAAATATATTTTCATGAAAAATTTTCAAGACGATAATTTATCTGTTGATTTATTTCCTATAAATTTCTTCGACATGAATTTTGTGTTTCGGAGTGAATGAGTCGATGACGTTGAATGCAACGTCATCGATTTTTTTTTGTGGCCTTGATTGTTATCTAAATGCAGCGTTAGAAAGTAACGGAATTAATTAATTAATTATATTTTTTTGAAAGCAGAGCCAAAAATAAAATTGCAGTGTCAGTCTCCGACAATTTTTGAAAATAAAAAATTGAATGTCCGAGAAATAAAAATTTTAAAAATATAATATATTTTTCTCAATTTAAAAATTATTATAAAACAAAAAATAATATATATTTTTTTTATTTAGAAGTGTGTGAGTTCGAAAATTTTGAATAATTTTGAAGATTAAACAAATCATCAATAAAAATAAATATTTTTCGTTCGATTCGAACGTTACAAACTCCAGCTTTATAATGAATTGTAATAATAAACATTTCAGACTTACGTGCTCAGATATATGGCGCCATATGAAAGGATCAGTCTGTATGAACAGAGAGCAAGTATTTTTGTTGTCTTCTTTGGGCCTCGTGGCTCTTCGGCTCCTCCGATGATGCGCAGGATGATTGGCTTCTTTGGAGTATTTGTGTCCTGGTGTTTCAGTCTCGCCGTTCCATGGCTCCACTTTTGGTCTCTCGGCTCTCAATATTTTTTCGATATTTGGCGGCGGAGGATCAGGTTCTCCAGAATTTTGAACCTTGTCCATCCATTCCGCAATCTTGTCGGTGATGCCACACCCGCTCGAGTCACCTGCAATCCGATATTCATCGTTGGAACTCGGTAGGGGAAATATTTTTGTGTCAAATTACAGGGAAATTTTTCATTATTAAGTCGAAAAATTCTTAAAAATTGAAATTACACTTGAAATCGAAAATTTTTCATAATTTTCGATTTTTTTCGTTTTCTCGATATTCAGGAAACTTTTAGTAGTTTAAAAAAAAATCATCAATTTTATTGACTTTCGATGGGGGCCTCCAGCTCCGGACTGAACATCAGTCATTTCCTTTTTCTTAACAAAATACGCTGCAAAATATATTTTGGTAATTAAAAAAAAAAAAAAAATCGACAGAATGATGAAAAGTTTTTATTTTTAAAGCTAACGTCTTGGAAGCTTCTACAATCGACTTGCGAAAATATCCGAACCCGCTCGTTTATTTCTGGACCATAAAGAAAAATCGATAAGGGTTTTCCGATATTCGAAGAATTTAACGAAACTTTCACTGGCTCTGCCGATTTGCTCTGAGGATTATGAGACCAAATTGCTTCGTCTTTACCGTTGTTACTAAGGCCAGGTATTATGGACCATTGATTCTTACGGTACACACTGGGGTCACGCATGACCCCAGTCATTTCTATTTTTACAATCTGACCTCGTGGAAGGAGCATTACGACTTTTCTTTGTCTAGAAGGAACATTATGGCGTAGTTACTACGCCCAGTCCGTTCGGAAAAATCACTACTTGGGTGCTACACGTCAACAAACTTGTCATCAATTTTTAAAGTGGCCAAGTTTTTCTCTCCTTGACAGACTGGGTCAATTTGACCCATGTATATTGCTGCCTTTACTTGGTTATAATTGAAAAAAATCACGAACACACGCCGTTGAATATTAAATTCATTTTTCCAACAAAATTATGTTAAATTTTCATTTCTGGAAAAAAAAACCAATAAAATGATTTCGAAATTCGTGATTTTCTTCGTTTTTTCCTATTTTCGGAATAGGAATGAAACGCGCGACTGGATAAAAATGATACTGTCCTTTTCCCCATTACTCGATGTCAGGCGACACGATATTTTTGTCTGTTCTCGTGTTCTGTGACGTGTTTTTCTGGAAAAGGTATTGTTGGGTATTTGTCGTCAGCTAAAAAGTCAAGATCCCTTTTTGAAGTGCGTAAAAGAGATCGAAAATTACTCGAATATTATTGATTAATTGTTCATGAAGGTAATACTGTCGGTTTTACAATTACTGTTCAGAATTTAATAAAATTTGGCACAGCAGTAGATTGTGGTAAAAAAATATTGCGTCAAATCTTCAAAAGGCTTCAGAGAATTGATAAGAATTCATTTCAGAATAAAATGAAAACTGAGATTTCTCATAAGAATGGGAATATATTTTTTCTGGTTTTCTGTAGCCTCTCGAAAGATTACCTTCATTTTTTTTTCAAATGAGCCTGGAGTTTGCATCGACGCAATGCCACAAAATAAAAAAAATAAAAAAATGATTCGTCACTTTTTTTATTTTACGAATCCATTCGTGAGGTCCAAGAGAGGCAAGAGGCAAATTAAGAAAAAAAAATCGAAAAAAAGCGACGAATCATTTTTTATTTTTTTTTCATTTCGTGGCATTGCGTCGATGCAAACTTCAGGCTCATTTTTTTCATCATAATCTACTACTGTACCAAATTTTATTAGATTCTTAACACTAATTCTAAAACCGACATTACTACCTCAAGGAGGATTTTGAGAGCCTTGCAGGGTTGGAAGTGCACTTGCTCTGATCAGAAGAATGGTTTCGAAGCTGTACTCGTGTTCGTGTGTTCGTGTATTTCTGGGTATCAGGATATCTTCCTATCTCTGTGCAACGTTGGCGCGACGTTCCACCAAAAGCTCGAAAGATTTTAAGGATTAAGCTCGTAAGACGAGGAGTTAAGAGGAGAATGGCATGTTTTCCTTTACGTCGACATAAGCCGCTGGCTTCTTGATGTTTCAAATTCAAAAAAATACACGTTGCAGAAAACTCGGATGTGGTATTTTGTTTTTTTTTTAACAATGAAAAAAGTTTGTGCAACTTTATTTTGGTCGATCAGGCTGAGTGCGTCGTCCAGCGTAAAAGAAAGAGAAAATGATGCTCCGAGATCATTTGAGGCTGTAACGTTCGAGGTGCGAGCGGACGCTGACCGTCTGTCGTTCATGCGAATGCCAAGACCACGCACGGCGAGCACTCCATTTTTTTTCAATGTAAAAAGAGCTACCGCTAATTTTCTACCAGCCTCATTTTTTTTTCTAAAATCCGTGTCTTTTTTTATCATTCATCATTTTATCCCGAGTTCTTCCTCGATGTTTAATCCCTGACTGCAATTTATGGTTTAATTATTGTCTTTACGATGCCCGCTGAGCTAGTGGTAATCGCTGACGAAATGCAGCACGCGTTGAGCTCAAGAACGCGTAAAAAACGGAGCCGCGAGGCTCGGGGAAGGCGACACGTTGATATACAGGGTGAGGCTTCGTGATTTATCGAAATTCATATTTTTAAGGTTTTGTGCCTGGAAAGACGACATTTGAAGTTTGCATCGTCGAAGATCGACGCTGCAGTTTTATTTTTGAATCTGCTTTCAAAAAAATTGAATTTATTTATTAATTCCGTTGCATTCAACGGACAATGCAAACCTCAACGTCATCTCTAAACATATACCAGAAGAATGTGAAAGAGAAATTGATGGATATTTATTTAGCACGATTTTTTTTTTTTTTTTTTTTTTTTTTTTTTTTTTTTTTTTAATTCGGAACGCAACGTTGATTCGAATGATTATTTTACGATTGCCATGAATCTCTGGTAATATTTTCACCATGACCTTTCTTGATTAACTCGCACGCGGCTGAATTAGACGTTTGGAATAAAAAAAAGAGTTTCGAGGTCGCAGAGGGAATGGAGCTTTAGGAGAGCCGAGAGTTTTTCACGAGAAAATTCTTTCTCCTGGAGATTTAGTGGCGTCTTTTCGAATTATGGTGTGTGTGTGTGTGTGTGTGTACTCGAAAAATTGAGAGTATGAGAGAACGAAAGAAGGGGTTGAGAAGCTTGGAAGATGTAAACATACTGCCTTTTAGTTTTGCGGCCTGTTGAAAATTGGCTTGAATACACAAATGCTCACTTTTTCCTTTAGCTGGGCAAATTTTTATACTTTCAGGCTGGAGGTTCAACGAACCCGAAGAATCCATCTCCTATATTACTCTCTCCCTGCCTTGCTCCATCGTTTCGAGGACTTTTCTCCAAATGCGAGATATTAGAGCACGCGAATGAAAAAAAAAAACGTTTTAATCTCTAGCCTACGTCTATTTTTGGGTTTTCATTTTTATTTCATTTTTAAGACCAAACCGTTTCGACGTTAAAATTTCTTCTTACGAATATTGTGGAGCACTGAGACTCGATTATTTGGAAGTTATTAAGAATTTAAAAAACTGCAAGAAAAACTTGAAAAAAAAAAAATTTTGTGCAATAAAATTCAAGGTTTATTTTTTATTGGGACGTAAACTTCCTAGAGAGAATGGAATGGGTGGAGGAGTTGAGAAAAACGATGAAAACGCTTACCGTCTCGAACCCTGGCGTACGGATCACCGACGTCGTTCTCGTGGTATATAACCGAGTGATGAGACTCATTTTGAGCGTGAACTGCCGGATAATAATGCGATCGCTCTACGAAAAATGCTCCGTCACGTGGCGATACGATTTTTCCATGAAAAACTCCGTCGCTGACGCTACCCGACACGTGACTGTTCGGCTCACCTGAAAATTCAACGAAATCGTCGTTCAATTGAATCCTGAAAAGTTGGAAAACTCAAATGCCGAGCAACTCAAAATATAAAAATTACGCAAAGTCCTTTGACTCGATTTTAAGTTAAAACTTTTGGTTTATTTTTTTTATTTTATTTTCTTCACGACAATGACGTTCGCAACGTTGAGATCCAACGAAAAATCCGTTTTTGTACATTTTTTGTGTTTAATTTAAAAAATCACGACAATTTTCGTATCGATTTTGTCTTTGGATCTTAGAAAAATGTCGTTTTATTTTCCTGACTAAATATTGAGCCTTCGTTGCATTGCAACGATGCAAAAACTTCAACATTGTTTTGGGAATCGACTCGGAAGGTCACAACGTTGGGCTACCATGGCAAATACGTTCTCATATTTACTTTTTGTTCAATTTCGAAAATCATGACAATTTTTGTATCGATTTTGTTTTTGGATGTTGAAAAAAAATCGTTTTATTGTCTCGATCAAATATTGCATAAAAATTGAGAGATCCGTTTAATAATAATCAGAATTTCGTTACATTTCGACGATACAAACTTCAACATCGTTTCAGGAATGATTTTTTTCAATTTTGTTTTCTCAAATTTGATGAAAAAATCGTGCGTGTAAATTTGGGTTTGAATTTAAAAAATTCGAGACTAAATGCTGCGCGCATTTGATTCTTGGTATAAAAAACACTCGTCCCGATACTCGATTGAGAGGATTTCAAGCTCACCTATCAAATAGCCCTCGTAGATGTGGGAGGTGTCGAGATCCTCGACCTCACCAGAGGGTCCCTCGATCACAAGATTATCACTGAATACAGCAAGATCCCTCTTGAGACGCAAGTGAAAGTCACGTCCGTGCGATCGAAACTTGAGGCTCAACGAATTCTCACGTGTGACCGATCGTTTGGCTCTAAGATGATTCCGATGAACTTCATCGGTCGAATAGGACAGTGGTTCGTAGTGGCGTATGTACTCGTTGAGTCGTTGAGCTGAAAAATATTTAAGAAAAACCACAAAATGTAAGAACAATTTTTTTTATTTTTTTTTTCGAGACAAAAATAAAAAATAATCGAGTTTGTGATAATTTTTTAATAACTGGCGAGGGAAATGGGAAACACGCGAATGAATTTTTATTACGAAATTCTTGGAGTCGCGTGTCAAGATTTTTTGGTTTCATTTCCCATTTTGTGTGTCCAAGTTCATTTGTATGTACGACGAGCTTTTTGATTGGTGAACATAAAAAAAAAAGATTTCCTCAGTCCCGCTGAGATTTACGAGACTGAGGGAAGCTTTCTATTTTGTTTATTAAATCTCTCGAGGATTGACCTGAAGGGTTCGAGGACCAAATGGTTTTAAGAAACAGGACAGAAGAGAATACATTGTGGGCGACAGGTCGACGAACGCACGATCGATATTCCGACGGACACGATAATATAGACGAGCTAAAAAGTCCGCGGGTCGTTCGTCGCAGGTCGTCGTCTATATACTACTCCATATAACTCGTGACCTCCCTGACACAAATCATAAGTCAGCTGTACAAACATTAACTCCGTCCCTTTAATAATAAAAAAGTATTAGACACGCATAAATAACGCTATGTATACAGAGGGTTTCGTGACTGATGGTTTGAATTATAAATTTCAAGGTCCAATAGACCGCAGAAAAGTTTTTTAATGCTTTTCTTTGTCATTATTTCTCCTGATGTGCTATTAATTATCGACGTTCGAGGACTCGTATCCTTTAATCGACCATACCGTCTAAACCGTTGAATATAGAGCAAAAGTCCATAGGACCAATTTTGTAGCCCGTCAAAATTCCGACGAAAAAGTCGACAGCAGAATTTTTCTATCTCCACTAGTTTACTCTTGAGAACGGATCAAAGAAACCGATTTAAATCGTTGGCTCTACAAGAATGACTCGTGGATTTCCAGATATATTTTATTTATTCCTCCCGCGCTATGACGAGCCAACTATCGAAGGCAGAAACGTAAGAACTACGTTCCTTTTACATGGATATTTTATTCGCTAGAAATTGGTTCAACGGACTTTTGTTTTATCCCAAACAGTCTTGCCAGCAAGCGACGGATCTTGATCGATGTTGAAATTACACCGACACGTCGGGGTCGTTGGTCCTGGGTCACACAACACATATATCTATCCGCAGCGCTGTTTTCTCGTCATAAATAATGTACAACAATAACTAATTGCACGAGAGTAACGTTCATCAAAATTTCACAAATCATGCGATGCTAAAATGGTCATTAGCGTTCCCAATATATATTTCGATCCTATTGCACCACTAGATTCGTCATAGTTTGACATTGAACGCAATTGCATTCGTAGTCTCCTCGTTATCGTTACCCTGAGCTTTCACGATCCGTTACTTCAAACCATGAACCGAATGTACTCCCCAAACCACATGGATGAAGCCGAAGTTCGCAACGTTTGAATTCAACGAGAAATATTAATTTTTATCGACGATTTATTTAATTTTCAAAATTGGCCAAATTTTTCGAACTAATATACTTTTTGGGCTGAGTCTGAAGTTTGCATCGACGCAATGCCACGAAATGGAAAAAAAAAGATTCGTCACTTTTTTTCGAATTGTTTTTTTTTTTCTTAATTCGTCTCTTGCCTTTTTTGGGCCTCACGAATGGATTCGTTCATTTCGTGGCATTGCGTCGATGCTAACTTCAGGCTCATTTTTTGGGTCGCGAAAATCGATCGTTTTATCATCGTAATTACATTCTGCATTCGAATAATAAATATCGTCACAAAAAATATAGAATTTCGTTGCATTAACGAATTTTTATATTCTATCCACAATTTTTATAATTTTTGGAATCGCCTCAATATTTCTTCACCATTGAATTTGTCATTATCAAAAATTGTCGTGGATCGAGACTGCAGTTTTATTTTTTGCTCTTTTTAAAAAAATATAATTAATTAATGAATTCCGTTGAATTCCAACGATGCAAAATCCAACATGATTTTTGATTTTTTATTCGTATCGAAGCAAAGAACAATTTTGAGGTAAAACTGATTTGTAAATAACTCAAAAGTCATATCCGCGGTGGAACTGGATGCGGAGGCCGATGAAATATGTCGAGAATGCATGAGTGATCGTTGATAGCCGAAAAGTTGTGATTCAGAAAAAGTCATGGATTCGAATAAATCCGATGGGTGAATCGCATGAATATTGGATTTACGACTAACGTTCGAAACAGCGAACGTCCGGGGCATATGCGGAAGCCATCAAAAGCGGTGTAGCCGCGGCGCATTCGACCGGACAAAAACCCTTTTTTTTCCCCGCCTCGGTTTTATCTTTCAGGAATTTTTGTGGAAAAGTGAATACGAGGAAATAAGAGAATGATGGAAAGAGGGCATGTGAAATAATTTTTCTAGTGTCAGATTACGAGGAAAGGGCTTCCGAGCTTTTCAAAAGCCTCGGGTAAAAGAACGAACGAGCTAGGCTACGCCATTGCGAGTCCTGAAGACGGCGAACCCCTCGTAAACAGTATTTCATGATAATCTATAGTTTCTCCCGCCTTAAATATGTCTGTCTGTGTATACAGTAGGGCTATAGACATACGAGGGTAATCTCGATGTAGGGTAAGTAAATCTACTCACTACAATCCAATCTTGCACAAATAAACTCGATGCAGTTCTGGCCTGCATTAGGAATTGGAATAACCCTAAGCTCCTTGATTGTCTAGAAATCCGCTAGGCTAAAACTTGTTTGGTCCTAGCGGCGAGCCAGCGGCCGCTGTCTAGCGTATCTGGATACTGGCTAGTTAGCCGCTAGGAAGCTTCGCTCCACCAGTTTGTCCTCGCTTGAGGCTGGCTATAGCGGCAGTCAGTCCCGTACTGCCGATATTAAGTATCCAGTTTTGTCATGTTTTTTCTGCTAGCCAGTGGCGAGCGAGTTTTTCGTCAATCGAGCTAGGTAGTTTTGACTGGGTAGCGGCTAGCTAGCGGCGGTCCCGTACTACTCGCCAGTAACTATCCAGTTATGTTGTTCCTCTGGTAGCCAGTGTCGAACAAGGTTTTTCCCAATTTACGGCTAGCAGCGACGGAATTGTTTTTCTCGATATGAA